>VUJU01005804.1:0-12424 GCA_009835225.1 Aphis craccivora
AATGAAATTACTCAGTATTTTAAGATATAAAATATAAATTTATTACATTTAACTAGAATCAAATTAGAACATAATATAATACTTTTTATAAATTATTTTTTGAGTAGGTACAATAAGAAATAGATAAATTTTCATAAACTAAAACAAGAATGTATTATTCGCATTAGTCATTAACTAATAATTTTCATCAACATATAAAATAAATTATAATAAACAATAATGAGGTTCTTTTAAAAAAAAATAATACATCAAAATTACATACTTTATAACTATAATAATAACATAAAATAAGTATAAATTAAAATAGTTACATATATATTGTAGTTATAAATGTTTGTTAGAATGTCTAATTATATAATTATATAAGTACCGTATAAAATATTCATAAAGTTAATAAATAACTTTTTATTTTTTATATAAAATTTTTGTTTTCATGCTTAGAATTATTTTTTCTTTAAGAGGCAATAAATAAAAATATTCATACATCAATAATTATAAAAATTCAAAAAAGATTCAAATATATAAATACTTATGTAAATTTTACATTGGTACAATAATTCCTGACTTACCTTTAGTAATTAATTTCTTAAGTTATTAAATATAAGGCCACGTATACGTTTATTAAAAGTTTGTTTAAGATATTTAATTATAAAATATAAACATAAAAAAATATTAATATTATATTTACTGATATTTTCTGGTAGTGGCAAGAATATTTATAGTTGATATGATTGAATGGAAGACGAAATTCAAAATACATTTTAAAATTCAACGTTTTCCAATTGTATGAACTTGGAACCCAATTGTGGCCAAGGTTTCGTGATTCAGAATCTTGCGACCATCAAAAATAAATGCTGGCTTCATCATATATTTATAAATTTCTTCGTAATCCAAGTTCTAGAATATAATTATATATTATATGATAACAATATTATTTAAATAGTGTAATCTTTGTAGATATTTCAATATAATATTTTCCATGAGAAATATACGTTCATTTTACGTATTAATACAATATTAGCGAAATTATGTTTTTTCTCTCTGAGTGGACCAATAATTATTATAATACGGTTAATAAGTATCTAATAGGTATTTATAAATATCGAGTGTCAATTTTAAAATAGATATAATATAATTATGTTTAACATTACAGGTAGGTACAAAATATAACTTGATTATGCGTGTAAATTGTAATAATGGACAGAAAAAGATGATCGATTTATCAAAATTATAATTGGATTGAGTAAGTACATGTAAATAGCTATAATACTTTAAATAAAATAATTACCACAAATTCATCCCATTCGGTGCATATTACAATAGCGTGTGTAGAATGTGAAGCTCTGTATGGATTATCGTGAATTTCGATAGACTTAATCACATTTTCTGGATTATCAGTAACGTATGGATGCGTAAGGTCTTTTTTGATTTGCTCTGGTTCCACCTAAGATCAATAATTTATTTTAATAATCATATTATGTACCATACAAATGATCCGATACATAAAATTTCGTTATTTTATTACATTGTATTATTCAACTTATTTTAAAACAAACTTATTTAATAATTTGTAAATTGAATACAGTTTTTAATAGTTATCCCCGTGCACTTAGTTGCCACTAACCTAACACAAAATGCATCCGTGTTAAATTTGGTTGCTTAATGCAATTTAATGTAACGCATGTGGATAAATAATATTTTTAGTTTTCTGCAGATTTGATGTATAAATGATATTTTCGACTTATCAACTTTACCATTTAATATATTATGTTTATTATTATTATTATTTTTTTTTTTGTTAAAAAAAAATTGAAATAAATAAGATAAAGCTCAAAATATTGTTAAATATTTTATTAAGATTTTGAGACATTGATGGTTTTTAGGATTATAGATCCATTTTAATCATGAACAATAATAAGATAGACGTACTTATATTCTGAGAATAATGAAAATATTAATAACAGTATCTTACATCAATCTTAAGAAAAAAAAACTGTATTAATAACGTCCTTGTCAAAAGTTGATTTTTCCTTTTATAGAATGTTACATTTTATATCTAATTGACTCTATAGTCTATAATACAACTATTGTTATTTCAACTCACCTTCGGGTCATATATATTAAGTTTTGCTCCTTCGTCGAGTAACGTCTTAGCAACGTGTATTGCGGGTGACTCACGAGTATCACCTGTGTCTTTTTTAAACGAAAATCCAAATATTGTTATTTTTTTACCAGTGACCGTATTAAACAGCGATTCAATAATTTTATTCGAAAATCGAGATTTTTGATAAACATTCATGTCTAGTACCTGTAGTTTAAAATTAATTATTTGTATTTTATTTATTATAATGAAATTAATTAAATTATAAATAGAACAATTATTACTTGTTGCCAATAAACAGCTACTTGTGGAAGACTTAAGCATTCACAGATATAAACTAAATTAAGTAAATCTTTTTGAAAACAACTGCCTCCAAAACCTTTAAACATATATTTTTGTTTTATAGAAAAGATGTGACCAACGGCTCACAATAAATTAGTGTTTTCAAATCAAATATTAGAAAACTGCAAAAATTCACACAAATAATATTTACCGACTGACGCTTGTAAAAATTTGGGGCCAATTCTTGAATCGAGACCTATGCCTTTAGCCACCTCACTGACGTCTGCCCCAGTCGCTTCACATATTACAGACATTGAGTTTATACTAGAAATCCGTTGAGCGAGAAATGCATTAGCCGCCTATGATCATAATTATGTTGGTAAGTATTAATATTATACATGTTATATATTTATATCATAAACATAACATAATTTGAATTTACTAGTTTGGTTAGTTCCGAAGACCAAGTGTTTGTTCTGAGGATTTTTGTTTCGGGTATCCAATTCAAATAGACTTTACTAAGCTCTTTGAAAGCCCATAAGCCATCGGCGGTCTCTTCGTGTCCTATAAGAACTCTATCTGCATTTAATAGGTTTTCAACAGCGACGCCTTCAGATAAGAACTCGGGGTTAGATAGTACCTGTATTAAAATAGTACATATTATTATCTAGTCATAACTTTCATTAAGTTAAATTCAAGTTTCTAATGAACAAACTGTGTTATTTATTATATATTTACCTTGAAAGTATCAAAGTAAATACTAAATAGTATAGTAAATATACCATTGAATCATCTACTAAATATATATATATATATACACATAATGACATAATGTATTTATTAACTTACTTGAAATTTTACATTTGGCTTATGGTTAGAACTTAGAATCTTTAATATGCTTTCCGCTGCACGTACCGGTACTGTACTTTTTTCCACTACAATTTTATCACTAGTTGAAACTTGGGCAATAGTCCTAGCACAGTTTTCAACGTATGTTAAATCGGCAGCACGTCCCTATAATAAATAGTAAAAAAATATTAATATCAAATTATTATCTATGTATCTGCCAGTATTTTGTTTAATAATTATATAAAAAATACGATATATTGAAACTAGATTTTAAATGTATGATATTATAATATTTATATTTAATATATATATATACACTTGTAATATATAACACATATTTTTTACATTACAATAAAAATTAATACTATTAGCATATTCAAGATCCAAGTTAAACTTGAGTTGGAATTATAAACCGTTTTTCATTTAATTTGCTGATAATGGGTTTTAGGTACTCTATAAGTCTAAAAGGTATGAAGTAGGTACCTACTCATACTCTCAATTTCAATGTGTCATCGAAATTTACATTTCATTATCCTATAAGCAAAAAAATGTATGTAATAAATTTATTTTAGATACCTTATAGGTATGTAAATTTAAATTTTATTAATACATGTTATGCATTTATTATATTTTTAATTGTTTTATGACATTATTTTTATTGAAAAAAAATAAAACAAAGGAGATGCTTGTTAAATACTCGTTGGCTGCGATGAGTATGGATCCTATACTTATCAGTTATTTAGATATTTGTTTTCTATTGTTTTAAAAAATACAATATAACTACCAATAAAATTAAAATGAAAAAAAAGTCTTCCGAAATCGGACCATTTGTAAAATACCGCAAAAATCAAAAATCAATGATAACATCACATAATATACTTAGATAATGAATATGAATGCTGACACTGTATCGATACAGTCTTTTTCAAATCAATGAATTTTAATTTATACACATTCACAATACCATAACTTACTCAATTACAATTCACATTGCAGATATCTACTACTATTAAAATATATCAGAATTCAGAGTATACACCTGAATCATATTTTTATTGGTAAATCAGGGATGGCCGAGCGTTTTAAGACGTCGGTTGCGATGCGCACCGTCGCCGGTTCGAACCTAGGTCACGTGCGGACACCTCTCTTCGGGCAAGTCACGGTGTCAGGAGAGAGACACATCCCACCCCGGGCATGGCAGAAACCTACGGGTGCCCAAGTATAAATTCTGCCAATTAGGCGTCCGAACAAGGCCTTCGAGCTTACTCTTGGACTCCTATACGTCATACAAAAAAAAAAAAAAAATTGGCAAATGTACACTTTACTTACTTTGCCTACTCCAAATGTCTTTGTTGGAGTATTTACAGAAATAAAAATTAAATCTGCTTCTTGGATAGATTCTTCGATGTTGGTAGAAAAAAATAAGTTTACATTTCTTCGTTTCTTTACAATATCATCTAGTCCGGGCTATATTAAAAATTATTATGAATATAAATATGAAAAATGTAAACACAACTTAATATTTTGAATCACCTCGTAAATGGGTAATTTTTCTGAGTTCCACTGGGATATACGTTGAGCACTTATATCTACAACCGTGACTTTTATATGTGGACACTGCATTGCTATTACACTGCACGTGGGCCCTCCAACATATCCAGCGCCTATACAGCATATTTTTGTGACTGCCATACTATTAGCAATTTATGCCAACCTGTTAAACTTAAAACAATTGCCTTAAATTAAACACGAACACTAAATAATTAGGTAATAATATAATAAATAAAATATTTCAAAACATGCAAAATAGTAACAGTTTAATGTGGGACTTAAAAACTGTTTTAATTTTTCATTTGTACAATATGACGTGTTGTATACTACACATAGGTATTATCTATAAAGACTAAAAGAATTTCCGAACTCGTATTAGTTTTTGAGTACCTATTTACTGTTTGTATTGAGTCACCTGTGTACACCGACCATAATTACATAGCGTTTCTAATTTTTCGTGCTCATATTATATACAATATATTTTACAAATATAAATATTATGCAGGTTATATGAATCTATAATTTATAATTCTATAATGATGGTAATTTCAAAGTATATACAAATCAAAGGCTGCATTTTTTGTACAACTGAATTGTTTGTGAAAAGTATTATTTAATTTAATTTTTTGATTTGAATTCTATGATTTTTTACTAATCTAGTATTATTTGTTTAACACATTTAACATCAAGCGTTTTATACCTAATTTTATGAGCTTATTATCAATATTACCTACAGCTCTCGTTTAAACCTCAATTTTAAATTAGTGCATAATTGTAAGATTATATTTAATTCAGCATTTTGTTTTAGTAGGTAATAACTTATGAACATAAAATATAATTAAACACCTATGTTCATTAATATGACTTATAAGTTTTAATAAGATATAATATAGAAAAGAATTCGTAGAAGTTCACACTTTAAAATGCTACAAAATTAAAAGCAAATGTCATTATAAGATTGTTTGTACAAATATCGACTATCCTAACATTAGGCAGATTGGGTTGTATACGACGATTCAATGTTTTGATACGTATTATATTTGGGTTTTTTTTTATATTACATTTTTTTAATCATACACTAGAAGCATACAATTAATATACATTATTTACCATAATATGAATGAAAACTTTTTTATTATTGTTAAATATTTTATAAGACATTTAGACGTAAGTAACTGAGTCAACAGTTAATACCATTAGAGTGGTTTTTTTAAATACCTATTAGATAAATCGTCAAGTGTACATCCTTGTATGTTGACGTGTGCTGCTATGTAGATTTGTATATTTATACTACTAAATTATATTTTTTAATTTTATTTTATTTATACAATATATCAGTGGACAGTGGTTATATACCGACTGTCGTGCAGCAATAACTACATAATATACCTATATAATATTACATGAATGTGTACGGAAATGAAAATAGATAAATAATTGAATGTTTTGATTTATAACATACTAGTGATTATTTTATTAGCATTTAGTATCATATTTTGTGTTTTAAAATTATGTCGCTACTCGCTTTTTATTTCTACTATTATGTAATAAACTATATTATATAATTAATATAGAGCTTTCCATAAGAGCATAATAAATATTTTATGGGTATACCTATTCATTTATAAAAATAATATTATATTCTTATGTACATTCCAAATTCTTTGATTTATCATGGTGAATATATATTTGAAAATTTTCAGATAAATAATGATGGTGCATTTATTAATAAAATAGTAATTATTCATAAAAATAAACATGACCTAAACAAATTTACTTATCTGTAATGACGTTACCATATTAAATTTTTACTAGGCATAGGATATTTTTGTAAATCTGCAGACACAAATCATAGAGAGGTACGATTATGAATTATGATACATAATATATTATATATAATTGTATATAATATTATACATAACGTAAAGCTTGAAAATTATAGAAGGTAACGTAGATAAAATATGCATGCTAGTATAAATTGGTGTTAGGTACACCAACATACAGATCAGTTGCATAATATCAGATAAGTATGTATAGGTATATAAAATATTATGTTTTAAGTAATAACTATAATATTATTAATGAAATTTGGTGGAAAAATGGTTGTACAAAAAAAAATAATACACTGTGGCATACCTATACTATCAGTGCGTCAAGCTATAAAAAAAAACATCACATTATTGAAAGGCTAGTTTGTTACATTATAAGAAAAATTGCGCCTTTTGCTTGTTTGTACTAATTTTAAGAAAACGAAAATAGTAAATACCTACGTTCGTAATTATGAATAAAATATATAAAATAATACAAGGAAATTTTTCAAAAAATATTAAATATTCGTAAAAAATAAATCATATTCTATAAATTATAAAAAAGATAAATGCACTTTTTTTCTAAATTTTATAAAATTGGTAATAATATTTTTTCAACATTTATTTCTTTTTACAAAATCTATTAAAAAATAATTTCACGATAAGTATAAAATAAATATTGTAGGTATTTACTATTTAGTGGCTTGAGGCTTTAGTCAATATTTGAATGGAGAAACCTCCTAATGAAGGCACTTAGACGTGGATGAATGGCAATATATAATATGAATTTAGAAATATATAGAATGGATTTCTAGCTTTCCTTCGTCTGCTTAAAAACTCCTTTTATAACCTCCTAATTTCTATTACTTTATTTTATAATAATTCACTACACATATAGATATTTATTAATTTTTTATTGAAGAGATTGCCTACTGATTCACGACCACACAAATTCATATTAATTGTCAAAACCTCAGTGTTTCTAGTAATGGAGAAGAGCACTCAGTTCAGATAACTAAGCCCAGGGGTTCAGATAGCACCACCACATCGGTCAGTTCATTAAAAATGAACTGTGTATAAAAATGTTTACCTCGAACAATACCTGACAAAAAAATAATGGTAAAACATCATTCTTCTTTTCTCATGCTTGTAAATTCTGCGCATGACTTGGAACAGTTGGAACCCCCGAGGTGCTACTAAGTATTATCTTAGATGAAGATATGTCAATTTTACAGCTAACCATCTACCAGCCGTACTTATATAGAATAATATTGCCAATCAATCAATTAACCATATGATTAACATTCGTATTAAATTATATATGTTTACATTCGTCTATAAATATTGTTTATGTAATATTATATCGTTTCAATCAGCGTACAAGGTAAATGTTTGTATAATAAATGTATAAATCTATAATTATTTACTTCAAGACATTCAGTGCCTTTTAAATACATATTCTTAACTACCTACAATAATAATATAATCTTATATAATTATAGTGACTAGTAATAATGCTTAGTAGAAAACATTAATATGTAGGAACCATAACACACTACATTGCAATTTGTATTACATTGTATATTATAATACTTGGATCATTAATCGATAAATTTAAGTATACAGTTTAAGTAAACTAGAAAAAATTATTATTTCTATAACAATATTTCATAATAAAATAATAAAAACCAATATTTTTTCTATTTTATTTGATTTAATAGAAATTATTAAATGAGTTGATATTACAAAGAAATGTATAAGCCTTGTTCATAAGTAATGAACAATCAAATACTTAGGGTAAAGAAGGATTATAATTTATAACAAATGCAGATTTGCAGATTGCCCTCTACGCTCAACTCAACTACAAAACCAACTATACACCTGTAGACATCGATATTTATTAATATTCCAATTTAATGAATATAAATATTCAACTTATGGAAACTGAAATAATTTTTTTTTACATATAAATAAAACCTTCATAAATTGGTGTCTATAAGTGAAATTTTATTAGGTACAGTGTAACTAGTATAAGTGGCCAATATAAATTATCAATTATAAATAATTATTAATCATATGAATTATGCGTAGGTATATGTATTAGATTATTTAAATGGTTCTCGATTACAAAGATTTTTATATAGGTACGTTTAGTAGAATATTGAACGTGTTGATATTGTTATAATTAAAATTAAATTAATTTAAAAGTTAAAATAAATATTTAACAGCAATTAAATACATTATTTTTTTGTTGTATAATAAAAATTTACTTGTTAAATAGTTTTAGTAATTGGAATTAATTAATTAGCTAGTATACTCGTACAGTAAAAAAGACTTCGTAGACTCCTTAATACAATTTAGCTAATGAACTGTAAAAAAAAATACAGACCGACTTAATGAACTTGTCAAATCTTTCAATGAATGATCACAGCTGATAATATATAGTGTATCTAATGTATTTGTACATAATACATGATTTAATAGTATAATAGTGTCTTTAGTATTCAGTGAAATATGATTCAAAAGGATTACAAAAATATACAAATATACAAACTATAAATGTAGCAGAACTACAGAACTATAAAACCACATAATAATAATTACTAATTAGGTAATTATTATACTCAGGTAGTATTATACTCATATTATTGATTACGTCTTTTAAATTTAAATTAACAGTTTCATTTGTTTTGGTTTACTTTGAGTAATACTAAATCTCAAATACAGAAAATAACGTAAAATGTATTGTAAGTATTAACTGAAGTTTAAATATTTGTATTACTTGAATTTTAATAATTTCTTAGTAACCATTATACTTTATACTATTCATATTCTAAAAATCTATATGTGCTTAAAATAATACCTACACTACAACTTGTGATATATTTTAGAATATACGTGTTTACTTGCATATTGAAGAAAAAAATAATGATTTCTATGAAATATAAAAAAACATGTCTCATTTTTTTCTCACAGTAAATGTATATTATCATGGTTATAAATACAACTACTGAACTACAGTTTATTTTAAATGCCATTGCCCATTTGGTTTTATTTTAATGAAAATTATTTACATTTATACATGTCATCACGATACTAACAAATACATTTGGATCACATATAGGTACCTCGGTAAAGTCTTAATATATCTATTATCTATACATTATAATATTAATAATAACTATTCAATAAATATTTTGGTTTTACTATGAACTTATTAATCTTTAATGAAGTGTTAATAATTGAATAATTTAAAGCAATAATTTTCAAACTAGGTGTTGCAAATATTAATCTATGAAAAATGTACCAAGAATTTTTGAAAAATTAAATTACGTTCATAAAAGTATGCTATAAAATGTTTGTGAATAACATAGCGTGCAGTGTTTATAAAATTTTGAAAACCACTGGCTCGGAGAAATTGAACGAATTCTAAAAAAGGTATAAGATAAATATTATAATATAAATATACAGATTTTTGTATATATTTCATAACAGGTATATTCCAATATATATACTAACAATAAGAAGCAATCCACAAAACATTATTTTATGTAGTTATACAATTATTTACTACAATCACATACCTATCGTATTCCTGTTACACGTTTGAAGCAACTAGAACATTGTTAGGTGGTTCTCTCTCGTTGTGAATTATATAATATATCTCAATACCTGGTATAGTCGTGTTATTGGTATATAATATATAAATATAATCTATACATTATTATATATAAAAATTACATTATACCTGTATAAATGTTATTAGCTATTGTGCTAGCTATTACCTGACGAATGGCAAATGACAATGCGTGCACTTATAATTATTGACAAGATAGAAATTCTAAAAATTAAATTTGAAAATCGTAAAGGTAATGTAGAGATGAGTAAACACCGAAACCAAATATATTATTCATTTTTATATGGTTTTTGTTATATTATGCTGTTATAATGGTAGTAAAAACCAGTTGTACACCTACTAATATTATTAATTCACAGTGGATATAATGATACGTCCTAATGTACTTGATCGCCCGAAGAACGCGAACATTTATTATTGTACCTATCAATTATTTCAATGGCTTTTAAAAGAAAATATCGAAAATCGTGGTGTCATCGTCGTCAGACCAGCACACTGGTTCGTGAATAATTTGTATGACGTAATGATAGTAACACGATCCGTTCAACGAGTTGGATTTGCTTGAACAGAACAAAATTCACACATGTAGGACTACCACACATCGAAATAGATGCATACTATGTATAATTTATTTTAATATAAACTCTCGTGCACCGTGATACATCTCATTGCAGTAATAGTAAATATCATAAATAAATTATTATTTGGATTAACGCAACTACTCATAAAATCGCTAATGTTTATAGGTACCACTTATTATTTTATAAATGTATTATATTGTATCGATAATATTTACAAGTACCCATACTTGTGACAGGCTGATGCTTATTCATAACTTCTTAAGTGAGAGCGGTCTTACACATGCGACAATAGTGACATACACGTAGTATCAAATCCTAGCCAACACTCGATATATACCGTATTATGCTATTAAGGGGTTAACCGTTAACGATCCACAGGACTGAGTCATAAGTCATAACAACGGCCGTGCTCGCGAAGTCGCGAACACCTCGTGCAAACAATTCCTTAATATTGCAACGTTTATAAAATGCCTCATTAAAATTTTAATGATTCACCGAAAAGCAAACATAATACGTATTTTGTACTTTGATCATTAATGTTTTCGCAATATTAAATAGGTATAATACTCTCGTCCTGCAGGAAGATGCCTTTCCAAACTACAATAGTAAGATATACCACTTTACTATATTATATAGTATATACAAACATCGATTAGAGCAATGATTTAAAACTTTAAAACTATAAAACTCAATGCTACCTATACATTAATCGTACGTCATACACAACAGCGAGCAACTGCGGTGGCTAAACGGGGTGAAATAATAATAATAATAAAATAAACCACCTTATAAAAAGACGATTTTCGTGGGGACTCGTCGTGGGAGGGTATCTAACACATCATAAACGTTTGACCGTGATAACTCTAAAATTATAACACTCCCAGGTCGGTGTAGCCCGTGTACTATCGACTGTATACGTATACCGTACGTACGTGAGGAGTAACTTACTAGAAACAGTGACGGACAACATATTATGCGAGTAGTAGGTACTACGAGTATTAATATCATTTATTTGATATACTCGGGAAAATCATTACCGTGAGTGCAGATATCGACTCGTCTCGGACCGGCGTCGTGATAACGTCGCTGACGGGCAGTGATAAGCAGCCGGCGTGTAGCAACAGAATATTATTATTGTTACGGTGCAGCAAGACCGTCGTGCGTTTTATCGATCTACGGTGCGCGCGCGCGCACACACTCACTCACACACACACACACACACACAAACACACACTCACACTCGCACACACACTCAAATAAACGCGATCGGACACGGTAACGCGAACGGATCGACGGACACGCACACAGTGGTACGCTCGGCGGCGACACGGTCGTTGCGGCGTAGTACGCCGAGTCGACGGAGGTACACGAGCTGATCCGGCGGCGGCGGCGGCGGCGGCTGACGTGGCCGCGCGTTGCCCAGGCTACACCGCGTGTTGACGTTTGTCGTGGTGGGGGCGGTGGGGGTCGGTCTGCGGCCGTTGACGCGTACCGGTCGCCGCCGTCACACAGCCAGTGGCCACGCTGCCCGTTTTGCGGTGATGCGGCACGTCGTCGTCGTTACTTATTGGAACGTCTCGAACGCTGCTGCGATGATATTATTATTATTATTATT
>VUJU01005806.1:0-10056 GCA_009835225.1 Aphis craccivora
GACTACAGAAAATTCTGCAGAATATTTTTTGCACTGAGCCGGGTTCGAACTGGTGACTGCGCATGTCGTGGCCAACTTGTGTAACCACTGCACCACACCACCCCTTAATTGTGTACATGATGAATTGTGATTTATTATTACACACAAATATATACTGGCTTAGTCACTGAAAATGTTTCGTACGTTTTTTTAGTTTGAGAAAAGAAATATTATATTTTCTTAAAACGAATGCCCTATACAACTGATATTATTTATTTTGAAAATCAAATATTTGATAAATAATTTTGACATTTTAATAATTGACATTTATTTTCGTAACATTTAAATAAGCTTAAAGATAAAAAACAAACAACTTCTCAAATTATTGGATCTTGAGATGAATTTAAAAACAATTGGAAATGTTTAAAAATGTTGTTTGTTGTGAAGTGATGAAAAATAGAATTTGATGATGAGTTTATTTTTGAACATTAATCACTTAGATGAATTAATTATATAAATTAAAAGACGATTTGAAGAAATTGAAGTTATGTGTCCTCAAATAAATTCATTTAATAATCATACGACTGTTGAAATTAAAATTCCTCGATTAGACCAATGCAAGTTACAAATGGATCCATTTTTATTTTCAAAAGAGGTTGATGTATCGTTTTTAAAAATATTACCAGTCGGGAAAAAATCAATTTCTGAGAATTTTACAAAACTTATAAAATCTAATGAATTCTTAGGACATCTATTACGTTTTTAAATTACAGAAATAGAAATCTGCAACAAAATATCCTCAATTCTTACAAAATAATGAACAACTGTAATAATCTGTTTTTTCAATTTACAAATTAATTATACTTAAAACTTCATACTTTTCTTCAGCAATCGCATCAAATAAAACAATCACAATTTTAAGTCGACATTGAATACGATTCGATATTCGATATAAATAAATACATTTTTATACTGTTCATATTTTTAACTGGTATTTGGGCGTTCTTTCCTATGTTTGTGTCCAGACTATCTTTAGAGACGTCTATAGAGCTGGAATGTAAGAGATTTGTGGGGATACACGAAGCAGAAAGTGTATGCTGTTGTCTTCGTGCCAATGAAGCCGTGAACAATTACTGGAACGTATTAACATAGCTGCAGAAGAAATACGACAAAATCATTCAGAAATACAAAGGACTACACATAAGGAATTCTAGGTATTATTCAGTAGAATAATACACAATAAAAATAACACATACTAAATATTGAATTATTTTAAGTTATACAAAATGTACGAAATATCTTTACACATATTATACCAAAACAAAAACGTCAAAAATGGGACCCTAAAAGTGAAAAGGGAATATTTGTCGGCTACGTAAAAAATGTAAAGGGGTACAGAATATGGTATCCAGAAACAAATAAAATTTACGTAAGTAGAGAAGTTATTTTTAAAGATATAATTATTGATAACAAGGTTTCAATAAAAGAAAATGAACGTGAAAAAATACATAATAATCAAACCGAAATCTGGAATAAAATTGACCTAGAAAAGAAAGATGAGTCGGTGAGTAGGTACGTATAATCTAAGAAACCGTGATCAAATAAATAAACCAAGTAGATATGCATGTAGGGCGCTTATAACTGAACCAATTAATTATATAATGATGCAATTACCTGTGAACAAGTAGATATGTCGAAACAGGCCATGAATGAAAAATTGGACTCGCTACATCAAAATAAAACATGGACTTTGGTATCGAAACCAGTAGGAGTCAATGTGATAAATAATGCATGGGTATTTAAAATTAATCATAATGATAAGGATTCAAGACTAGATTAATTGTCAATGGATCAAGACAACCATACGGTATTGATTACACCGAAACATTTTTACGGTATGAAGCAATCAGGTCAATTTTAGTCGTCGCAGCAGCTGAAAATTATGTACTAAGACAATTTAATATAAAAACGGCGTTTTATATGGTAATTTGGAAGAATAAGTTTACATGAGTAAACCAATTGGATTTGGAGATTCAACAGAACGAGTATGCAAATTAAATAGAAGTTTGTATGAATTAAAACAATCACCAAGATGTTGGAATAATAGATTTAAGCAAATTCTATTGGAATTTAATCTAGAACAAAGTACATCGTACTCGTGTATTTATTTTAATCATAATCATAATGAAACAATAATTTTAGCTATTTTCATTGATGATGGATTGATAGCGTCCAGTAGCATAACAAAAACAAATATGTTACCTATTACAAGGTCTTGAACAACAGTTTAAGATAACACAAGGTAATTTAGATTATTTTCTAAGTGTGGAAATAATAAGATATACAGACGAGATTAATACATTTACACCAATTAAATTATGCTAATAAATTTACTAGTAAATTTAATTTAATGGATGTGAAAGTTCTATCAACTCCAATTGATAGGTCGTATGGTGTAGAACAAAATCTGACAACGAGTGATAATCAATTTCCATACAGGCAAGCTGTATGAAACTTATTATTTTTATCACAAGTCACAAGGCCATATTGCATTCGCGGTGAACTATGTTAGTAGGATTTCGAATAATCCTACATCGGTACACTGGAACAGGGTTAAACGTATAATTCGATACGTGAAGAGTACTGCAGATGTGGGTTTATTTTATAAATCTAATGTAAATTTGTGTTCAATCGTATATTCAGATTCAGACTATGCAGGACTGCAGGAGATCTAAAGACAAGGTATTCAACTTCATGTCATGTGTTTATGTTAGGATTGTCCTTGGTATCATGGCAAGCGCAGAGACAACCGATAGTAACATTCAGTTCTACAAAAGCAGAATATGTGGCGGCATGTGATGCAATCAAAAATTTGGTATGGATCAAAATATTAGTCAGGGAAATCAACGATAATATACAGTACGATCAACCAACATTGTACGTGGACAACCAAAGTACAATTTGACTTGTGAAAAATCCAGAATTTCACAGAAGGACTAAACACATCGACGTCAAATACCACTTCATCAGGGATAAGTATGACGAAAATCTATTTCGTTTACAGTACATCGAAACAGAGGAACAATATGCAGACATATTCACCAAACCACTTCCATAAGATAGATTTGAAAAACTAAAACGAAAATTATCATTGTTAAAGTTACATTAATTCTATATTGTATAAAATATTAATTATGGGGGTGTGTTGAATATAATTTAATATTGTATAGTTATAGTATCGCCATATTGTGCAAATTACGCCATATTATTATTAGCGAATCATTGTTAAGTGGCGTGAGAATAGTAAAATATAATCTATATTCTATAATATGATAGTATTAAAAAACAGTTACACCACATTATGGAAATTAAAAATAATTATTTAATTATTGTTTTATATTTTTTAAAATTGATATAAATATAAATAATAAAATGCGCAAACATTATGACAAGCCTACAAAAGAAATTTCAATTTCTTCCATACCACGGCTGTAGATAATCTATAGCCCTGGTCCACACACATAAAGTAAAAAAGATTTTACTGACAAAAAAAAAAATGTTGACTAATGGTCTAGTTGACTACGACACTTAGTATAGTATTAACATACATACTTACCTACCATAAATTTACAAACTCTAGACCCAACGCCTTATTAGTACCTACACTAGGCCATGAGTCTACGAGTATTTGAATTACCATTTTGTGGTTATAAGTTGAAATAAATAAAATGCACGAATCGAGAACATTATACAAGTATAAACTTATACTTGACAAATAATTGTACAATAACCAAGTGATGGTAATTTATTATAAACATAATGTATGTTTATATATATATATAATGTAAATATTATCCTTAAATTCGTATACCATGTATATACTATTACTTTATTTTGTACATTGTACTATATTATTTGTACATGCTTATACAATATATATTAATGAGAAAATTTTCCTATAATATACGTCTGATACGATGTTAAAGGTACAATGTAGTATGTACGTTGTTATATATATATATTTTGTTATTATTGATTATTTATCGAGAATTAGAATATAAAATGTATAATTTGCATAAGTCTGGTTTAATTGAGTATATTGGTTGATAGAATAATTAAATAGCTTTAAAATAAAAAAAAATATATATGTTAAAATAACTAAAAGTTAGGTTAAAAAAATCCGCGATAGGTTTGGTTTGGATTAAAAAAACTTAAATTGCCCATAACTTAAAAAATAAGAGTTAGACGTTAGACCCCCCCACTTTAAAGGTTATTTCTTTATCGCTTTAGGTATACTTTCGTAAGACGGCCGGTCACTTCGCCCCGGAACACTGTATAACAATGTATCTAATACACGAGTAAAAGGCTACCAAGATTATTACGATATTAATTCTGACAACAAATGCATACTAGTCATAACTCACATCCTTTTAGTGTATCAGAAGATTCTCAGTGTTTACCAGGAGAACAAAGTTTATTATAGTTAATTTTATTTAACATGACCATAATATAATGTTGTATTTAATTTAGTTAAAAGTGAAACAATATACATTTTTTTTTTTTACATAATTTTTAAATTAAAAAACATGATTCATCTAAAAATAAATAAACAGCTATTACCTTTAAAAATATGCTTCTTCTTAATATTTGCATGTAAGTATTATATTACATTTTTAAATAAAAATAAATATAATTGGGATTTTTTATAGTAAAAAGCCGGCAAGTGGGTACCACTTTACTGTACATTAGGTGCCGTGTAGATCACTATTACCTATACATATATTATAGGAGTGTTAAATATGAATCCAATGATAATATGATATCACATATTGTATATGAAAAACGATTCTGAACGAAGATGATTTGTCAGCCTAGGATATCATTTCGAATAGTTGGTGAAAAAGGTGGTTTATGTTTTAATGGCCTGAGTACACCAAAATTTAAGTTCTTTTATAATTATTGTAAGCTAAACTTATGATAAACCTTGTATTACATTTTAAACTTTTAGCTACTTATACAAAAATGTTTATGAATTATAACTACAAAATAATTTACAAATATTTAGGAATTTGACGAATTGTTGTCAATATTTGAACTTCAAATGCTAATAAAAAAAAATGTTGCCTTTGTAACCCTATAATTTTTTATTCGCTATAAGAATAACTTATGAAGAACTTTGCATTAAATTTTCAAGTATTTTGACTGGGCCAAAAAATTTTTATTGACACTTCAAGAAAAAATTCTCATAAATTTTAAAATTTCTATGGTCTATAAATAACTCAAAAAAAATCTAAATGTTTTGAAAATTTGACTGTATATAGATAACACTTATATAAACATTTGGTGGTTAAAATTTTAAGTATTTACAGTGGTTAGTTTTTGAATTACTACTCGTATTTTATAAAAAAATCGATTTGTTCGAAAACTATTTTTGCGTAAAAATTCCCGTTTTTCCGTCATTTTTTTCTTTTTCTCGATTTTTTTGAAAACTGTTGGAAAGTGTTTTACTTTTGACCTCTATAATGCATCAAGGATATTCATTTTTCCATCGGAAACCACCTCCAAAGTTTGAAATTGGAGCATTATTTCGACTAGTTATGCTGTACACAGACACAAAAACAAAAAAACACATATCATTGTAAAATCAATACATTCATCACTTCGTTCAGAATATAAAATTATATATTATGGTTAGTAACGTAAACAATAAGAAAAAAATGTTTGTTTACGATTTAGCTTTAATAATATTCGTAATATTGTTTGATTTATACTATGTATTACACTATTATCTAATTATAAATATTTAAAAATTAGAGAACATTTAGAATGTTGTAATAACAATTTAATAGGCGTGGGTATTATATTAGTGTTATCCTATGTATAATATATTTATAATGAATATTCATATAAGTAAATGTTATTTTTCTTCTTATTTATTATAGTAATGGCACCCACAATTGGATTTCTGCCTACAATAGCCAGACAATTAGGATACTCATTAACAACTTACGGCGTGACTATGATGTTCATGTCGGTAGTATCGACGATTCTTGTACCTTTGTCTGGTATCATTGTCGACAAATTCCGGATAAAAAAAAAATTATTTTTAGTGGCCATATTTGGAACAGGAGTGGTTTCATTATTGTTTTTGTTCGTACCGAAAGTACCTTTGGATGTAGATACAAACGAATTAAAATGCGACGCAAAAACTACTTTTACCGTTTTCAACGAGAACAATTTACAAATGACAAGTAATAACACTTATTTTACTATTGCAAACTATAATAGTAGTGATGAAATAATAACGTGCAAGGTGAGAATAATATATATCACTAAAAACTATAATACGTAGTATTTATTTCGTATAAATATGTACAGAGTAAAATTATCTACGGGTGTTCCGGTTTAATTGAATGCTATTGTTTCGAAAATTGAGAAAGCTCACTCACGCCACTTATATTAATAAATAAACAATAACTGGATTTATTTTATAAGTGGTTTATTATAATTAATTTGATTTCACTAAATATTATAAAATTTTGATGCATACAAAACAACTTAACGAAATATATTTAAATGTAACATACCATTATTATACCTATTATCTATACTTATTTCAGAAATAAATTGTTTATTTTTTTTAATATGAACAATAATATCATATTATAAAATCTATTAGTTTAATTTTAAATACATTACATAAATTATTGTAGATCTTAATAAAATACTTAAATATATAAAATAAATAAAAAAAATTTATTGAAAAAATTTATATTTTTTATTTTTGTAAAAACATGTATCATTTATTTATATGATTAATTTTGCATAGTTAAAATGTCGATACACAGAGTTATGTAGTGATTATGAAATATTTAATCTAAAAAATCAATCTGACTTGAGCGATTCATGGATTACTATGATTGGCGATATTAAAAATCAAAATAAATACAACCAAATTGACTTGACTTTAAATTTGAAAAACATGGAACAAGTGATTAGTCATATAATTATTATGCATCTATGCTTAAATTATAATTTTTTTATGTATTTTGTCATAGATTGTAAATTCATACGTATTTCAAGTATTATCTATCCAATTGAATGGTTCGCAAATAATTTCACCGACTTGTCAATGCCATTTAAAAACATTTTGTCATATTATGAACTGTTCAAATAATAAAATAACGGAATTAGCTACCGTTACAACATACAGAGGAAACGTTCTTGATTTATATCAATTTTGGATTTTTTTTATACTTGTAGTATCATATTGGACTTTTAATACGATTATAAATGCATTAATCAATCCTATTTGTCTTGATGCTTTGGGTAAAATAGTTAATAACGATATGATTAATTCTAATTTTAATTAATTACATATGTCATATTTTTAGGAGAAAAATCTTCGGAGGATTTCGGAAAACAAAAATGTTGGGCATCAATTGGTTGGGGAAGTTTTTCTATATTTATTGGATGGCTCGTGGATATAGTTAGTATTAATAAAAAAGATAAAGATTATTCACCAGTATTTTATTCAAATATCATCATCACAATTTGTAATTTTGGATTAGCAAGTAAAATTAAAGTACGTAACTCTTACTTTAACTGAATAAAACCTAATAATAATAATAATAATTAAGAGGTTGACATGAAAAAGGTACTAAGTTATAAAAGCTAAATTTGATTAACAAATAATTTTATTTTATTTTTTACAGGTACCTTTTTTATGTCAACGCTTTAATAAATAGATAAAAAAAAATAATAATTTGATACCTAATAATTTTATTACTTAAATAATTTACTGTTATTCATAGGTCATCGAAACAAATAAATCCGAAGATAGGTGGAAGAATATGTATGGCCTGTTTACTAAATTTTATATGATTTCCTTTTGTATATGGATACTAGTCAACTCGCTTTTACATACAATTGTAACTCACTTTCTATTCTGGTGAGTTACAGAAAATATTATTTTTGTTATATTATAATATTAATTTAACTTGAACTTATAAGTAAGAACTATTTTTATATTCTTTATACAGAGTGAACCAAGCATACCACTCTTTTTTATTTTTCAATAACACATTTATTCAGCATCCGATTTTTTGAATTTTTCATATTACTTATAAAGTGTCATGTCATGTTTTTCATAATTATAACAACACTATTTAAACAGTAAATTATTTGGTACATGGGTAATTTTTTTGAAAATTTTGACGTATTATTCGTATCAAAATAAAAATTTAAACGAATAGTGTTTGACTTATTTAACTTTGTATATTCCTGATAATTGAGTTATGGTATTGGATTTGATGTCTATTTTATATTTTTGTAAAATATTTTGTAAGGATTTTTATCTTTAATGAAAATATTTTAATCAGTAATAACTGAAAAACTACTTGTACGAATTTTGTATTATAAATATAAACATTTTCAGAAAAATTATCTACTAAAATTTAAAAAGGGTTTGTGTTTGTTATTTAAATATATAAATTTGAATCACCTTAGGACACTTCTTAAGTAGTACGTAATATACCTCAAGAATTTTAAAATATTATGATCTTAAAGTACATTTCAAAACACAAAAAATTTGAATTTGAAGAAATTCATTATTAAATGAAAAAATGTGAGCATATTTTGTGAATCAGCACCTTCGCAGTTCGTTTATTTATGATTGTGTGATATATTTTTTAAAAGTTTTGTAGAATATTGTAGAAACATTATTAAATGTATAATGTATTAAATTTTTAATCATTAATCAAGGTACATGGAAGATTTAGTTTCTGCTAACAATGACCACAGCCAACGAGCATGGATAAAATCGCTTCAAGGTTTAGCTCAAGGCATCCAATGTTTTGCCGGTGAAATACCATTTTTGTTTTGGTCTGGTTGGATAATTAGAAAGTTGGGTTATGGTAACTGCATGGCTCTAGTGCTGGGATCTATGGCTCTCAGACTGTATCTGTACACAGTCATATGGAATCCAATCTGGATTATTGCAATAGAATTATTGAATGGAGTGTCGTATGCGTTAGGATTCGCCGTGAAAATAACATATTTAAAAATGTTGGCACCTCCTGACACACTAAACTCCGTTTATGGGTTTATAGGATTGTTCGATTGTATGGGTATGCTACGATATACATTTTATATTAATTTAAGCACTAACATTTATAACAGAAAGACGAAAGTAGTCGTCAGTTATTTTATCGACTAAATTATAATTATTTAAAATTAACTAATTATTAAACATTTAACGGGATTTTTCAGTAGATAATTTTGGTTAATGAAAAATTAACGCCTGGTATCCCTATAACAGTGAAATATTAAAATCCAAAATCATCTCTATTTTATAAACTTTTTAAATGATAAAAATACTTTCAATTTTAATGAATATTTTTAAATAGGTGTATATACCTTGTATACTGAATCTATAAATATTTTTAATATTTTAAACCAAACTATTTATTTAAGTTCATTAAAAATATTACCATTTTTAAAATATCCTATAATATAATATAGGTATTAAGATTTATGCCATTATATCACTGAAAACATTTTTAAGCAGACATTTTGTGATAATAATGTTACAATAAATAATTTCGTCAATATAAAAATATCATGGTAATTGGTAATAATGTAGTATACAAATATCAATATGGTATGTAAAAAATGTGAACTTTCCAAAATGACTGTACTCGTAATGAAGATTATTGTTAAAAAATTGTTTAAATGTACTGAGATTACTGAGTAATAGTAGAATTTATACATGTGAAAATACTGTATACTGTACTATAATGTAATGATAATAGTCAGATTCAAACTAAAATATATTAATAAACTGATAATATCATATTATGATTATTATAATCATATTAATCATAATATAGTTTATGAAATATAATTATCTACAGTGGCGTAACCATGGGGGGTTTTGGGTGTTCACCTCCCCCCTCCCCTTGGCCTTAAAAAAAGTTGTTATTATAATGTATATGTATTTATTATTTATAATTTTGTTAATTGTTATACTTATGTATAAAATGTATTATTCAATTAGCGTACCTACAACTCGGTACA
>VUJU01005808.1:0-12417 GCA_009835225.1 Aphis craccivora
TATACCCTATAACATAGTATATTTATATATTCCAAGTATAAGTAGGTTGATTATCAAGAATCTACTGAAATAATAATAATATAGTATAATATTTTGCAATCGAATTTTTATAATCTTGATAAAACCGTCCATCGTAATATTAATTCTCGATATTCTGTTATATTGCGATAGCTAGTTTATATTTACTAAGGAAGAGCAATGCTTAACAGTTAACGCAGTCTTGACAGAACTGGGAAAAACAAAAAAAGACTAGATTTTATTTTGTTAATTTTGAATTTTAGGTCCACATAAAATAAAGTATATACAAAAGTCATAAACACAATATAATATAATATAGAATACATTTAAAATACATATTATTTTTAGAAAACCTCTCCAGAAAAATGTGATTATTATTATTTTTATAAACTTGAAAAATTTCATTCTAGTGCCACGAAAAAGTAGTAAAAACCATTGCATTGTAAGCAAACATTTTTAACCTGTTCAGTTTAGAAATGTATACAATTTATCATTAGAAATTTGCATAAATGAAGTGGATAAAATCAAAACGAAAATAATAACTATTCATTTTAATTTTAAAATGTTTGATATTCTATGCACATACATCAACAGTACAGATTTACTGTTTCTAAATTTATTTGGATATGTGTACTCTCAAAGACAAAAAGTAATTTTTAGCACTAAACCCAACAGTTCAATAGCATTAAAAACATAATCAATAATTTCGTTCAAAGCATTTTGCTTTGTGCGTCTAGTTCAGTTGTATAAAATAACATATTTTTGCGTTAGTAAAACTACTATAACGGATAGTTATCACAAAAAAAAAAAAACTTTATATTTGTAACCCTCTCCTAACGATTCCCCCTCAATAAATATTGCAATTGTGTTGAAATTTCTGTTGACTAAATGGATATTTTAAAAAGAAGTGGCAAATGCGCAATTATATTACTAAAAGCCTTGAGTTAAGGTAGAATAATAATACCATTTTAGATAATATAGTATAATAATAATATGATCGTTTTTATAATTATGTCAAGAATAAAGTCATGCCAAACATTATTACAAGAAATACATACAAATTAAAATAAGACAGAGGTTATTTTTTATTATCAGTCTTTAATTTGGAGGTCTACTATGTTAGGTTAGGTACATTACTATGCGAACAAAATATGAGTGCTAACATTTTAAATATTCTACTGGTCTGTGTATATTTTAGACTCGTTATTAGTAATTTACTTTATTGATAAAGCAATATGCTTGCTGTAAGCTTTTAGTTTACTCATCAAGATGATAATATCATTGAAAATGAATTCATATTTTTCCATTTTCGGTCACAATACTCAGCAAGTTGAAATAATTTCCATTAATAGCTCTAACAGTAATCAAATTATGTTATCTATCTACTACTATAGTTAATTATTTTTATTCGATATTTTCAGACTAAGCAATAATATTATTTCATAACCACAGTGGCTTGGCAAAAGAATAATCTATAGAGACGCCCGCCTCAAAGTTTTTTTTTTTGTATGAGTGGTGAGTAAGTGGATCAAGATAGATTAAGTATTAACTATTATTTTATTATTTATTACGATAGGTAATTAAAACTATGGCATTAAATGCCTATTAGGTATTATGTAGGTGTGGGTGGGTAAAATATTAGATTATAATAATATATCCTATGAAAAAGGTTAAGTTCGTTGTTTTGCATTGTCCAAAAATATATTATAACATTTAAGTTATTGAATGTGTTATTATTCGTTGAAAAAGGAAAAATACACATTGATGTATGGAGTGTATTGAGTGTAATAATTTATCAAAATATATCTTTAAAAATATATTCGTTAACAAATGTTTATTAAAGGCAAGACTAAGCGTGTATATATTGTGGATTTTTCGATGAATGAACGAAACAATTTTTCAATCATTGTGATAATGTGTAGCGTACATAAAAAAAATAAAACTGTACATATTACTATATATATTAATTTTTAGTAAAAAAAAGTCACTAGGTATGGTGATGGTGTTGCTTATGTATCAATTTAAGTTTATTTTTTTATAAAACTAAATACTAAATTATTTTATACTATTGTACACGCTATTCACAAAAGTCTTAACGTTTCAAAATATTTATATAGCTAGTTAAAATTGCAGTTAACTGTAAACTCTATAAAGCGTAATGCCATAAAACACTGCTATAAACATTTGGAAATATAGATAATTGAAAATTTAATACCGTTCCATTCAAATAATTGCATAACCTCACTGAAGTTTTAATGATATTTGTTAATAACTATAAAAACTATTAGGTACCTATTATTGCTATTATTATAAATTATAATATGAATAATATTTTAATCATGTTGCAACATTGAACATAGGTTATAATAATGTTAACAATTAACAACTAATATTAACAGTTTAACCTTAAAGAATTTAATATATTAACGTATTTATCAGCAACTTTTGATTTTCTCATAATTTGCTCTTTACATTTCTTCAAAGCTCTTAAATGAACTATACAAAACAATAAGTTCTTGATGGTTAAATTTCAAAATATGACTTACATTTTCAATTGCATTCAAACTATATTTTGTTGTTAATTTAAGAAGTGAGTGAAATAATCAGTGTCAAATTCATGTATTATATCGTATACCGGTTTCTACACCAGTTATTCCGAGCATAAAATGCTATAAAGTGCACAAACTTTATACCTACGCAAAATAATAATAATTTAAGGTGTTTATAAATTCTCATAAATATACTTATAGATAATAAAAATGGGGCTGGAGTGGCGCAGTAGTCAAGCCATCGGATCGATTCATAGCAAAGTGCGAAAAATATGTGGTTCTCGCAACCACCAATTTCCCGAACTGTCGACCGATTGCGTCATCCGGTTCCCAACTTGGTCCAACTCCACTGGGAGTGGAGACCTCATACACGTCTCCTCTCGGAGAAGGGAGGTAGTATCATGTGTATAGAGATAAATAAATCACATGATCTTCCCATTGTCCACTTATGATAAGCATCGACAAAGGCCTTGAGGTGGTTTCAATGAAAAATAAAAAAAATGTATAATAAAAACAATTTTTTTATCACAACAATATCATTATTCTTACAGCCGGTAAATAAATTACATAATAATAAACGTCGTTAAATGAATAATAATAATAATTATTATAAAACAACAACATTAGGCATTCTGTGGGTCTTCGCAACATACAGCCAATCAGCGCGCTACTGGCTTATTATACTACTTTCCTATTGGTTATTATTATTGGTTGCATTTAATCTATCTTAGCTACTTCGAGTCTCAACATTAATTATGCCAGTCGTAGTTGGAACGCCGTGATCTATACTTCAAATCTCGAAGGACCGTTCAAAGCACTAAGCCGTAGTCACATCTCACATATACATCGACAATAATAATTGATTCATCGTCGTCGATTCTATTTACACATTCTGAGGTGAGTAGTGGGCAATTGCTTAACTATACGCTATAAACAATTTTTTTTTGGTACAATATAATATAATATACCAATTGTGGCCACAACGAGGCTCTTGAACCAAACTTAGACTAAAATTAAAAGTAAAAAAATGAAAAATGTATCTTTATTTTATAAACATTGCTTTACAATGTGGCTCACCTCGAATTAACTTTATATATTTGCGGCTCCCAAAGTTAAGGTTAGTCGCTACGCCTGATATATACGATAACGACTTATTCTCAAACGGTTTTAAGTATTTATTATTATTCAAAAATTATAAGTCGTAGATATTTGAAAATTTGACGAATTATTTAAATTGGAATTTTCTTTATATGATTTAATTTTCAAAATATTTCGCTTACTTTAATGCTATTTATAAGCATTTTATATTCGTTTTTGTTTAGTTTTTTTTTTTTTTTAATATCGATGATTTTTTTGTTTTGCTAAGTTAAAATACATGAAAATGTAATACAAAGTTTTTCATAAGGTAGTCTTATATTGATTCAAAAATTATAGGAATACATAGGCACAATTTTTTTATTAGCATTTGAAGTTCGAATATTAACAAAATCACGCAGAATATTTTCAAATTATTTTTTAGGTATAGTTCATAAAAATGTTTGTACAAGAGCTAAAAATTTTAGCTTATAGTAATTATAAAAGAACTTAAATTTTGGTGTATTAGGCCATTAAAACATAAACTATATTTTTCATCAATCAATTGAAATTATATCCTAGGCTAACGAATCAACAAATCATCTCCGTTTAGAATCGTTTTTCGTATACAATGATAACTTCTATATAGCAGAGCGTTACTCACTTGACAACCCTTTAAAAAAAAAAAATAATAATAATAATTTCTGGAATTCTGTGCTAGAAATTATATATGTTATATTTTATTTATTTTATATACACAAGATAGTTATTTTATAAATACGTTTTTAAAAACAATTGAGCATTTAAAACTTTGAATTAGGTGAAGTCGTTGATTTTTAAATAATTTTTAGAGTTTGTTAAAATTAAAATTTATTTCTTGCTAATCAGTGTTAGTGCAGTAGTCAATTTTCAATTATTTTTTTTCCAAGAAATAATTTAACATTAATTTATAGGTAATCAACTAATATATTATTTCATCCTAATTTTATAACAGTATCTGTGCGGTTGTCTGTTGATAACACAACTTCATAATTTTAATATGACAGTTACAACTTAAAAGTTAAACTAAAATTAAAATACATTACTAATTGTTTCAATCAAATATTTTTAAGTCGTCGTAGTCAGTGCGTTTAAATTTTTGTCAACTGGTTGTTATCATCTGGAAATCTTTGCATTAGTTTTAAGCTGACATCAGAAGATGTAATTTCGATAATTTTGTACATTACACGTTTACATTTAAAAGGTACTTTTAAAATCTTTTATGTATTATATCCTAGGCTAACAAATCATCTCTATCAAAACTAATTGTATGCATAGGTTAGTGACTAGTTTTTCAATGTTTTACACAAATAAATATAAACAATGTTATGAGATCTTTTTTTACTTTTTTTCTAAACAAGTTTAAATTTGCATTTATCGAAATAATAATGTCGTGACTCGTGATACATAATAATAATATTATAGATTATAACTATATTCGTTAATTATTTTATTTACAATCAATGCAATATTATTAACATTATTTTCGAATCTTGCAATAGAACAATATTAGGAATCAATAAATTTAGTTGACTTACGGCTATTACTGTAAAAAAAAAAATTTTAATAATAAATTTTAATTTATAATAATGAATTAGTTTCAAAAATCGTACAAATAAATTACGTCGATAAATTAAATTTGGGCTAATAAAATTACTTCGATTAAAATCACCAATGTATGAAAAATCTTTGAAATTATATATTTAAATTTATCATAAATATTTACGTAAAAACTACTAAAACCGGCAATATAATATAGGTAGATACTTTAAAATAGATAGTTCAATCAAACGAAAAAGTTTATTTAATCATGCGTGAACTGGAATGTTGTGAAAATAAAAATTCACATTAATTATAGGTCGTACAAATTAAATTAACCCGAATGAACCTATTTTTATTTTAATATACATTTTTTGTTCTACACTAATTAAATTGAACCATGACATACTCGCACATACTTTCATACTTTGAATAACATTATTGAATTTGTATATATAATTATAGAGACATACTTAGTTTATTTTTTATCTTCGAACTTATTAAGCATTTTAAAAAAAAAGACGGATAGTTAAAATCAGTTTTTTATTAAGTCAATATCTACCTATTTTTTTGATAACTGCAATTGCGAAGTGAAAATAAATAAACTTAATACAAAATACTTTTAAAAAAAAAGTTTACTTCTAAATTTGTGATTTCTAAAGCGGACTCTACGCCATCAATAATATGGAGTCAATAAAATTGTGTTAATAAATTTCCAACCCAGTTTTAATTTCTTCAATGTATTGTACAATCCTTCAATATCTATATACTATACGGTCAATAATATTGCGCAATATGAATTATTATGCAATATTATTGATCGTGTAGGGGCCGCTTAAGACTTCTAAATCTTCTTGCTCACATTTTAAACCGTTCATTTAATGTTTTCCGCGCATTTCAATTTATGGTAATTTCACAGGAGGGGTTCAAATATCACAGAAAAACAATTTCTTTTAGTAAAACAATCAGTATAAATGTATGTTGTATATGACATTATACACGCATATAAACATATAATATTTGTATCTATCGAATAGACCATAATTTTGTTATTGACAACATCTAACACGAAATATTTTATTATATGCACGTTCCCAGTTATGTATTAAATTCAATATTATGATCATGAATAAATTGAACATAGTAAATTAATATTGTTGAATGATCTTGCAAAGCGGTACGACCACGATGGCGAGATAGTCTGAATGCTATTCTTCGGGTGATTTTTGTATATGTTCAACTTACAACTTACTAACGGTCGAATCGTACAACGCAAAACGTCCACCATTATAATATTTACTATAAACTCGATCGAGAGTGCTTTTCACTGACGTAGTCACATACCGCGCACCGCAACAATAAAATGTCAACACGGTCTCCTAACAGAAATGGAACTCTTGCAGTAATTAAAAATAATACAGGCGTATAATTAATAAGGTATTTCACTTAATTAAGTATGATTATAATACATTACATACGTACAGTATATTATACGAATACGACTTATATGTTATTACTCATGTTGTACAACGTGTCCATTATACTAAAATATTATTTTAAAACATTTATTAATACATTACATAGTCTGAATTAAGTTTGTAAATTTTAGATTCTGAACGAAATGATGAATGTATTGATGTGTTTTTTTTTTTTTGTGTTTGTTTGTCTACATCATAACTTGTCGAAATAATCTTTCAATTTTAAACTTTGAGGGTGGTTTCCGTTGGCAAAGTGAATATTCTTGGTGCATTTTAGAGGTCAAAAGTAAGAATTTTCCAACAGTTTTTAAAAAAAATCGATTTTTTTATATGGTCGTAAATCAAACTAATCATTTCAAATACTTGAACTTTTCACCAAATGTTTATATTAGCGTCATCTATTCACGGTTAAATTTACAAAATATTTTGGCTTTTTTTTTTTAACAATTTATAGACAGTTGGACATTTTCGTTTATCTGTTTTTTTTTTTTTTTTTTAAAGCGTCGATAAAAATATTTTGGAAAACAACTTGAACATTTAGTACAAAGTTCCTCATAAGTAAGTCTTATAGTGATTCAAAAATAATAAGAATACATTGGCACAATTTTTTTTATTATCGTTAGAAGTTCAATTATTGACAAAAATGCATCAAAATTATAAATATTTTCAAATTATTTTGTTGTTAAAATTTATAAAGTATCTAGGAATAAAAAATTTAATACAAGATTTTCCATATTTTTGGCTAACAATAGTTATAAAAGAACTTATATTTTTGGATATTCAGATGATTAAAACACACCATACACTAGAACATATATCCTAGGCTGACAAATCATCTCCGTTCATAATCGTTTTTCGTATACAATGATACCTATCATTAGATTCAAATTTAATACATCCATTAAAGTGACCTACTAGGTATATAGCAGCGCGTTACTCACTTAACCACCCCCTTTTTTTTAAAAAAAATAATTTCCTGAGCCCTGTGTTAGAAATTGTATATGTTGTATTTTATTTATTTATTTTACAACGATAAATAAAAAAATTTAATTTTTTATTAATCATTTTTTTTTTATAACCCAAGTTAGCTATTTTATAAAAAGTTTTTTAAAAACAATTTAGCGTTTGCAACTTTGAATTAGGTAAAGTTATTGATATTTAAACAATTTTCACTGTATAGTATACAGTGGGGCGTTACTCACTTGGCCGCCTTTTTTAAAGTTTATTTGTATGTTTTTATGTGAATTGAGAGTACTTTTACTATTAATTTATAGAAAAAAATTGATCAATCATAATATTCAAATATACACCTACCACTCACAATTACTGAAAATAATAATAAATTCCTTCCTCTGGCTAATAAGAAACAAAAATATTTGTAAATCATTTGCATGATATTATAAATATGTTAAAATCAAAAATCCAACATCCAGAAAGCTCATTTCACAGAATTATTATATTTAGGTGTACTCGTGTACTATACTTTCCACCATCACCACGTAAAATGTAGTTATTCGGCAGCTAGATTTGTGTTATAATTTCTATTGCCTATTCCTGTCAATTGACAATATATATTATATAGTTATTTGATTTGTCAATCTTGTTTTATATTTTTATTATTTGACTTGTAAGTTTAACTACTCCCTATTATCATTAAAAAATTTAAAAAATCAATGTTCGTACACTGTATACTCGTATATTAATATTGGTTTAATCGTCGTATTTATTATTGTTATTTATTTATTTTTATGTTTTAGTATTGTGAAATCTAGATAACTATGCAGAAATGAATAATAGATATTCATGTGGGTGACTTATTATATAAGAAAATGATATACTAAATTTAGGTAAATAAATAAAATGAATAACGCGTGGGTGTATTATGTAATAATATCGATGTAATACATTATATCTGTATAATATTGTCCGTATATTTTATTATACGGTGACTGAAATCGAATTTAAATAACACGACCACATAGTGTTTCGTATAAAAAAAAAATATACGAATGAGCGAGGCCGGTCACTTTAGGGTCTATTATAAACGATGATGTGTTTTGTGTGATAGTCATTCGACCGTTCGCCCTGGAAAATAAATATCGTTAAAATTTCCGCATAAAACGTACGTAATAAAAATCAACTTATTGGTTTCATAAGTTAACGATTCTTTATTTTTGAAAGACGTTGCGCTGAGTGAGTTTACTCAAAAAAATAAGTGATTAAATTCCCATCGAATCCCACCCATCCACCTGATTCATTATTCAAAGTCTTAAGAAAATATTTAAAATACCAAACCTAACCTAGCTCACAAACAACATACCTTTTTTTACAACCCTATAACTTTATCATAACCTTTAATTGTGTTTAACAACTGTATTTTTAATTTTAAAATCATTTCAGCTCAATTTATTATTTACTATACAAGAATAAAATATTAATTCACAAATATTAAAATATTTTGAGATATTTTATAATATTAAGTTATAAACTTATAATATTTCAGTTAAAATAAAGTTTACTATTTGGTTACATATCTCATTTACCTATATAATACGTTACTGGTAACTGCTTAGGTCCCTAGTACTTACTTTATACATACTATAGTAATAGTATTAACTATTAACACTATATTATAACTATCATGGTTAAATAATTTAACCTACCCACCCTTCCTCACCCTAACCCACAACTTTAGGTGGTTCAAATGCATCAACTTAAGTGCGTTCTCGGCGTCACAGATGAATGAATGTTATTATATCGAATGCTTTACTTATCAATTTTTTCAATGAGAAAAATTGTATGGTGTAATTAATATAATAGTTATACTAGTGCACGGTTTTTTTTATTTTGCGTCATTCTTTACCTTTGAATCAAGTCAGATATTTCAACGATTGTGATTGTACTCGTATTCAATTGTTTGAGTTTAGTTTAAAGAACGTCCCATTTAAATTTGTACGTTTCAAAGATGACAACATTTGTATTACTAGGTTATATTTAGGTAAATATTCGTAACAATAACTACATACCTAATTATTCAAATATATATTATAAACATGAATTGGTCTGTTTAAATATAAATGTAATGTATTATTGCATTACAAAAAAAAAAAAAAAAAAAACTATACAATTTAAGCATAATAATATTATTAAGTATGTGTTTCACTTCCTAAAATACCTATACACAGTTTAGCTAGTATATGAATATCGTGCATTGTATGATATCGCAATAATATAGCACTAATATAATATTATTCACTAAATTTTCGTATATTAAAATCGTAAATATGAAACTATAAAAAAAAAAAGATTCACAAAACAATATGTCTTAGCTCAAAATATTTAATTTCTTATAATTATTGTTTTCTACACAGTTATGTTCTAGTACGTCGCTTAAGTGTATTACGCTAATAGTCACACTGATGATAGTATGTATTTTTTATGATTTTAATCATTATCGTAAGTTTTAATTATTAACTGTTCACGAACTTTGATAATTTGTTTTAAACATAAAAAATCACTTAAATGAATTGGTACACATATGATGTTCTATACGTATATATTAAATATATACCAAATTATAATTTAAGAAATGATAATCTTTTTGAAATCTTTTTTAAATAGTATCATTAAAATGTTTCTGTAGTGATTTTATAATGTCTTGTAAAATAGTAATATGTTCTAAATCCTGTACTCCAAAACTTAATGAAAAAATTCCTTTAGTAGATGAGTTACAAAAGTAAGTTAGTAGTTAGTAAATTCAGTTATTAAATTATATACGTACATGTTCAATAATATACCAACACTATCTAAATCGCTTTTTTTTTTTTTATTAAAAGATGTGTATAATGCGTGTGTAGTTTACCTAACAGTCGCAGCTGTAGAAGTCAGATCGCGATATCTATACATATATGTGTAATACAATAATCGTCTAAACGAATAGGTTCACCACAATATTTATGGGTACACACGATATTCTAAATTTCGATATATTCGTGCAAATCATTGATAAATTTTGAAAGTATCCCCCCTCTGACCCGGGCTCAATCAAGTGGAAAAACCGAAAATTCCACACCGATATAACCATTCGTCCCTTTACAAACGTCAACTTGCAACACTCAAAATACCGTTTGATATGTACGTATATAATGATTTTGTGTGCATAGATCCTAGGTACATTTTTATCAATCCAGATTCCCACGACTCGTGTATTTGACGAACATTTGCTGATGATCGACGTGCACATGTAGCGGGTACAGTACACACGAACCCATAGGTATTCGTCATTTTTCCGCGGATCGCCGGCTAAGACTATATAACAAAACGAGACGATATTCGACGGTAATACAACCCATTATATTATATTTTTATTCGCGAAACGTGCACAAAAATGTTATAGAGTCGTACGGGAACGATAGACTCGCTGTGCAGACTATTCGAAACGTGATTTTACACGATAGATTCGTCGTCGCGGGCTTTACTCGTCAAATACACACATCAGTCGTGGGAATCTTGCGTATTATATAATACGATAACATAGAGCATTATAATATATTATATACTGACCTGCGTGTAGTGCGACTATATATATATATATATATTATATTTTATTAACGGTAATTTAATTTAATTTAATAATAAATAATTATTATTAGGTATTGTAAAACGCCGACAATATATAATAATATGTTTTTGGGCGAAAAATCAAATTGCCATTTGACGGCGGCGGCGACGACTGCGAAGAAGGAATTCGCGACGGCGGTCGTAAACACTGTTGACGACGACGACGACCACGCGAGAGATGATCGGCCGCGCGCCCGTGTCCCGCCGGCCGAAGGGGTGTGCGTTCACTGTTCGTCGTCGTGTGCGACCGGGACGGCGCGCGCGGACCGCGTTTTCGCGGCACCCCATTGGCGGCCGATTCGACTCCTCCGCCACCGCCGATGACGAACGTAAGAGACTACGCACACGGTTCTACGTGTGCAATGTGTGAGTTTTTATTTATTTTATTTAATATTCTTTAAAAGAATTTCTTTTGTTTTATTTCTTTTTCTCGGTGTTTTCACTCGTTTCTTTCGTCCGCATTCTAATTCGGTGTGCCCGCGACGACGAGAATCATAATCATAACACGTCAATAATATTACACCGTATAGTTGATCCTGCGTGGAAAACGAAAACGCCAGCAGCCGACTCACCCCGTCCTATAATATTAGCCGCAGTGTGCGTAAAGCCTTACGCGTATTTCGATTACACCGTGCTATTGGCCGTTTTAAGACAAATTCAAAGTACGACTTTTTTTTTTTTTATTATCGCATTCGACTATAAAAATTAGATATTATTTTGTTTTCTGTAGGTCCGGCGGCGACCGTGTAGAAACCAAAAAAACTAAAAATAAATAAAACATTCGATCTGACAAATCCCCGTGTGAGCCCTTCTTATACGGGAATGCAGATTTGAAAAATTGCCTTAGAGGTGCACGTCCTCCGGTAAAAGATTACCCTCACTGTATATAGGTATCGAATTTCAGAAATACTTATACGATTGACTCGTCTGTAGATCGTTTTCACACACACACACATCGCATTGCCTTTTACTCGCGTAGATTATATCGACGGGCAGTGGCGTAAATTGGGTGGTGCAAATGTAGCAATTGCACCACCACATTTGAAATGTGGTAGTGCAAGTTCATATTATTGCATCACCAGAAAATTATAAAAGTTATA
>VUJU01005810.1:0-12415 GCA_009835225.1 Aphis craccivora
CCAGGGAGAATATAGTTTTTTGAATAAATATGCGACGAGTATACTGCGCATGCGAAGATCGCACATATTCTCATTCTGATCTAAGCTGCTAAGGTCCGTGGTATTCACTATTCGTTGTCGGGGAGAGGGGGAACTTTCACGCGACCGTCCGATTCGCCGTTTTAACGTTCCCCGCGAGTCCGTAGACCGATTGTATTTAGCCATGGTATTTACTACTCTTTACTCGAATCTTCTAGATTTGTCCGCCGTATGCCCGTATCAGCATATCACTGTATCACTGATTGTTCTTATACTTATCGTGTGCCATATACTTTTAGGATTTTATTTGCAGCTGGTCCGACGATCGCGTCGGTTGCAATTTCTTTTAGTGGTCGTCTTTATTTATGATTTTTTTTATCTTTAACATCATAGGCTCACCTCCCTGACGTTTGTCGTTTTTATCGCCGTGCTTTTAAGTTTTCTGTTTTCTGTTTTTTTTTTTTTTTTTTTTTTTANTACGGATTTTCTTGTCCGCCGTCATTTCAATCGGCTATTCGCGGACCTCCATTAATATTCTTTCGTAAATTGCGTCAGGGACGATCGATGCCGTGTCAAGAGTAATATGCCTTTTGCTGATCGTCGGGATCGTAATAAGTCAAAATTGAGCGACCGTATTCGCGGTAAATCCACAGACGAAATATTGGAAGAGATCAACAAAGAGTTCGGCAACACGGGAGGAAATAGCATGTTTTTCGACAAATCTGACTCCAGGACTTCTCCTCCAAGGGTACGTTGGTATTAACATACATAATATCTTGGTGTTTTTGTGTTGATGTTGTTTATATGCTGGCTTATTTTGTTAAAATATTATTATAAGAAGTTGTGGGTGTACACTGTACAATATGTGTTTGAAAAGTAGGTAGGTACTTGCTAAGTAAAATTACATTCTTTAATTAGTAAAATTTTACCTCAAATTGTATTGTTGAAAATGTTTATTGATTTTATTAATTAATGTTCATACTTATATCATACAAGTAGGTACTTAATGATTTTTCAACAAAAATTATCTGTCTTCTTCTGTTCATATATTTAGTATTTACTTGTATTAAATTATTGCACTCCATTGTTTTCATCATGTTATACTACTGGGGTTGCCACCTCTCCGGGTTTCACCCGGATACTCCAGTTTTACATATAAATCTACGGGCTCAGGGTTCAGTAAATTATTCTCCCGGTCAAAAAAAATTTCGGTTGTCGTAAAATTAGTACCATTTATCATACGACATAAGATGAGCAAAATTCATACAAATAGTAAATTTAATTAAAAAACGTATACCTAATATATAATTAATAACTACCTATAAAACATATATAGCATAAAACCATCATATTTATTTTTTTTATAAAACATAACTTGCAGTATTATACCTAAATATATTTTTTTTCAAAACATATTGTATTTTTTTAGTAATAAAATATGTAATGATATTAATAACTTTTTTGGCTTTTTTTTTTTTTTTTTGCTAATAGGTAATTGTCCTATCTCCAGGTCTGTTATCTTATAAAGGTGGCAACCCTATATACTACCCCTAATTTCTAACTATATTGATTATACCTATTGTAATTATAGGTATGTAGGGGTTTGAACAATAAGACTTACATATTATTTATTAGACATATTTAGTGTAGGTATCATATTAGTAGTTTAATATTGAGTTTTTAAGTTTTAGAAATGTTTTGTAAATTGTATAACCTAACAGTCGTTAGCAAAGTAAAGTATTAACTATTTTTTCTTAACCTTTACAATAATTTAGTATCATTTTTTCTAAGATTAGGTATACTTAAATCTGTGAAATAAGTAAAAATATACAGCCACCAAAGACAATACTATGATTGTTGAATTTTATTATTTACAAACATTCTTATTTCTAAAATTAAAATTAAGGTATAGATTCTAATCTCAGTTCTAATATTTCATATTTTTCTATAGATAAATATACTTTCTATAGTCTTCAACTCATTTTAAATTTGTGTCATTGGAATATAGAAATAATTTATAAGTCATACTTCATTAGCTATGTACACAATTGATCCATATTGGTAATATAGGTATTATAAATTATAATCATTGAGTATACCTAAAAACCTACCTAGTTATTTAAAATTAAATTAACCAAAACACATTTTGAAAGTACAATAATTTTTCATTAAATTCTAACTTTCTCAGTCTCCAATTTTCTAATCATAATTAGTATGTTACTTACTTTAATTTTGTTTTTAGTTATCAAGTTTTAATCAATTTAACCTTTCATATTTTTATTTTATTATTTTTATGCCTTTAGAAAATTTATAAAGTCATATCTAAGATAAATTTTATAGAGGTTAATGAAAGTGTTTGTAAGTTATAATACTTTTGAAAAAAATAAATATGTATCAAATATTAAAGAAATGTTTTTGAGGTACCCCTATAATTAATTTTTCATCTAAACTTTAAATGTTTGTAAATTAATAAGTACTTTGATAACATTTGGACTAGTATTTAAACTTGTTTTTGTTTTAAAGTATAGATTGTAACATAGGTAGCAGTTACTTTGCAAACTTTTATACAATTGTTTATTTGAATACAATGTGTGCATTATTTAGAGTTTTTATTATAATTTTTACGTATGCTGTTTTGCCATACTATGATTGAAGCGACAAAATACAAATTATTTAGTTTTTTGCTTCATGCATGCATGTAGGTCAAAACGTTAAAAAATAGTGTTTAAAGTACTATTTATTTTATTACAGACTATACAATATAGTTTTATTACCAAACCATAAAAATTGATAGAAAATTAGTATAGCAGAATTAATTTAATTTATTACCGCATAGAAATATTATATAGAGCGTTTAACATTATTAGGTTTCTAATATTTTCAAATTCTTAGATATAATTGCACTACTAGATAAAGTAAACTCATTTATTAACATAGGTACAAATGAAACTATTTTGTAAATTGTATTAAATACATTTTTTGCAATGGTTACCTACTTATATTTCTGTGTAATATTTTTCTATTGAGTTTATAATATTTACATTAATATAAATAATTAATTTTAAGCTAATCAAATATATATATTATCCAATTAAGGTCTTCTTTTAATTGGGTTATAGTTTATTTGGCACACACAAATCTAGCATTCCTCATTGATGAATATTCTAGAGCAGTTGGTGTGGCTATCGCCTACACAATTTTATACCCACACGCTTATAATAATGTTTAAATGAAAATGGTTTTAATCTGTTATAAATAAACATATAGTCACTGTTGTTTGAAGTTGTTACTACTCTCCATTGTACTCTTACTAAAAACTTATATATTGACTAACAACTTAAATTTTATCTAATATATCAGTATTTGTTGTGTGATAAGTTTTTTTTTTGTGTGTTTCTTCAGTGAGTAACAAATATTTTGCTGTTTTTGGATGTTATGGAAGCGGCCAAAATTAATCCTGTCATTTATCCTTTATCACCCTTTCATAGTTCTACATCGGTAAGTTACAAATATTTATTACATCAAGGTCCAGGGATATATTTCATATTTGTAATTACATTACAGTTAAAAAATATCCAACTATGGTGTAAAATAAAATACCTATTTTTCAATTAAATATTTTAAAACTATTTTACACAAATTTCTAGTTTATATTTATTTATATTATTATAGTGTATTTTTATAAAATTTATTTTCTAAATATCTAAAACACATGATACCTTAGTTTATTCTCCAGTTTATCATACTTAAATTTTAATTTATTACGATTTAACAAAACCTTTTTTTTTTTTTAAATTGCACTATCTTAAAAATAAAGGTACCTATGTCTAAATATTATATACATAGATACCTTTGTACATAAATTCTTATTTTTTAAATATAAAATAATGAATATTGTTTAACTATTGTTTAAGTACATTGTACTAATACATTAATTATATTTTTATATTTTTGTGGTTTACTACTTATCACTTGCACACTATAAACCAGGCGTGTCCAACCCACGGTCCGCGGGCCGAATCCGGCCCGCGAGAGTATTCCAACCGGCCCGTGATCATTTTATAAAAAATTAAAATTAGAATTCATATAGGTGAAAAAAAAAATAATTTTAAATTTATTTATTTTTACTTAATTTAATAATCTTTTAAGAATTATAAAATACTGTACAATTTTTAATTGTAATTATTAAAATTGGATAAAGAAAAATGTACAATAAAATGTTCATTTTATCAAAATGACCATGATAAAAAACCATGATGTACCTATATACGGCCCGCAGTATAAATATAAATTTTAAATGTGGCCCGCAAATTGAAAAAGGTTGGGCACGCCTGCTATAAACTAACATGATAATTATTATCTACATCCTCAAAACAAAACTTACATTTTTAAAACTGTGTTTTATTTATATTTGTAACATAATTTTTTAATATTTATTTAATTATAGCTTATTAACTATTTTTCAAAACAGGTATGTTATCAGTTTCTTAAAATATAATTAAATATATTTTATTATTATATTGATTGATGGAACGTATCATATAGCATTTTACCTGTTGAAATCCTTCCTAGTTTCTACCATATTTGTTCAAAATGCAAATATTTTATGAGTTAATGAAGATAAATGAAATGCATTATGTACTTAACACATATTATCTTGTTATTTTCCAAAAAATAAAAAAATCAATTGTGTTACCTATAATATGAATATGGTTCCTTTCCTCTATAGAAGAGTTTTTATTTATTGAGTAATACTCAGTCATATGGCCTAATCTGGTCTCAGATTGATAAATTTAACTTACTATGTCATTACATTAACATATAAACAATTTAGATTATACCTACCTTTTCTTAATTTAAGGATGATACATTTTAGTTTAGATTAGATCCATTCAATAATTATATTAGTTATTATTATCATTATATTATGCCATTTGCTAATATATTATAATTATTAAAAATCAGCATGATTTTTTACTGCAAATTTTAAACTAAAAGGATTATTATTATTTTTTTATTTGATTTTAGGATTCATAAAGTATTGAGGTACCTATTTAAAATGACACTGAATGTTTAATTTTAATTACTCATAAAATATTGTCAATTTATAGGAAAATAGTAAAGATACAATACAATTACTTCAGAAATGAAATATTTAACAATAATACATTTGTATTAGTTAACAGTTTATTAAAAAGTGTTAAAATTAATATGTATAAAAATAAAAAAATTTTAGACTTAACAACCGTAGTACAAAGTAACAAATTGCAAACTTTTATTCAAATATTTACCTAACTAACTACCTATAAATATAATGTTCAGTAATCGCTTAATGACTAAATGTCAATATCAAACAATAGATATTTGTACATATAGGAACTATCCACTATATCCACTCAAATGTACTTTTTTCAACATACTAATAATGCAGATATGTTTTAAATTTAAATTTTATTGTAGTGTTAGCTGAATTTTAAAACGAACACTTACCTAAACTATTATCATTAGGTATATAATAAGTATATTAACTATAAAGTATATATGTAATAGGTATTGTAATGTTTATATTGGGTCTAATACCTAAATGAGATGTATGATCTATTCTCTAATAATAAATAATAATACATATTATATAATGATGGAACTATAAAGTATAAGAATTAAAGTATAGTGATATCGATCTTTAAAAATATTAATTAATCGTTTGTAATTGTAAATTTAAAAGAGAATTATATAACGTATTATCTTTTGAACATAATTCTAACAACTTTAACAATTTACTTATATAGTGAAATATACTTAATGGTATTTATATTTATTCATTAATTCTGAATTCATAATACCTATGTTAAAAATAATTATCAAAATTAAGATTTTTTTCTTTTGGTATTGTTTTCAAAATAAAGACGTACAGTTCTATTTTTATAATTCAAAATTAAAATAATTTTAAGTTCTATTCAAAAAAAAAAAATTATCTTGGTTTTCTAAATCTAATTATTGTCATCTAAAATTGATTCACCTTATCCGTATTTTATTATATTCTTGTTGTTTTTATCGAAATTCCAAAATTCCGTAAATTATTTTGTTTCCAATGAATTTCATTATAAGGCCTAGTTGTACGTACCTAGTCTATGATAAATCAGTGATCAAGAGTTAATCAGCTGATAACAGATTTTTAACTGGCCAAATTCGGTCGATTAAACTACGGTTAACTTTAATTGGAGAAACTGTTCCTAAATAGTAATTTTTTTAATCAACTATAATTATTAATTAGTTATAATATTTACTATTTCGGTAATAATTGTCAATTAATTGATTTTGAAGGACTTCTTAGATATCTTAGATGAGTTTTAAACTTAAATTTGTGATATTTTTACAAGATAAAAAATAAATAATATGAAATATACATAATATTTCAGTTTAACTTCAACTTCATGTCTAGAACCGGGTTTTATAATCATATATTCCGAATGCTACATTGTAAGTTTCAAATGACTTTAAACATCCCTAGCCAAACAATGTGTAGGTACCTTTAATGATTTCGATTCCTTATTTTTATGTTTATAATTTATGTCAAAGTTCTTAATTTTTTCGTTACTAGGTAACTAACTTATTATCTGACGATATTGTGATAATTTAAAAATATTAATTTTAACATATCACGTATTAATAATGTGGTGTAGGATTGTAGGACATATTGTCATATTGAATTACATACTTTGATACATTTGAGGGATGAATTATTTTCTAGTTGATACCTGGACTACCTAGCTTATTATGGTAGGTAGGTAGGTAGGTTTAAACTATTCTGTGGTTTAAACATTGTATATTATTATCGCTCACGTAAAATAAAAATATACTATTTTTATTCACGATTTAGATTACTCATGGAAATAATGTAATTATATTTAGTGAGATATCATCGTGTTGGTATTCTTATAATATGTATTTATTTATATTTCATTAATAAGGCTAAACCCATATTTATTGTTTATTTATTTTTGATAAAGATAAGTAGGAAGATACCTCCTATATATAATTGTATTTATTATTATTTTTGCTTGTTTTTTATTATTTACAATGTGCATATATGTTAATATCAAATTATTTTTCTTCATTTTCAATATACAATTTATATAAATATAAATAAATAGGTTTATATTAAAATTAAAAAAATAATTTTAATTATATTATGTAATTATTCAATATTTACTATATTTGATAATTTTATTTAAATTCTTTATAAAAATTATTTTTATCTTTCATCAAGGAAAAAAATCGATTTTATAGTTTGTATATAGACTAAAACATTTTTTATTTTGGCCATGTAATAATGTAATATATACTTCAACTTAAAATATGTTTCTTTGTGTACTTAGGTAATTTACGGATTCAAGTAGTGAATAACGTGTAGTTAGCCCGACTTAATTTCTTAATTATTGTTCTAGTGCTCTGGTAGACAAATATGTAATGGGTTTTGTTTTTTATTTTTAGCAACAAATTATTGGCCTGGGTCCCGGGATCGTAGTCTTGGCTGTGTTTCTATTTCATGTAATCCCGGTCGGCACTACTCATTTAATGTTTTGTAACATTACTACTATAGATGATAAACAATTTTTAATCGTAAATTCGTGATTTTTTGAGTACAATATTATAACTATTTATAATTATGTTTGTTCATACAAGTACATAATCATGATTCAGTATATTGTTGTAAATTTCGTAGAATAAAGATATATACTTATCTATAATTTATTGTTTTTTTACTTTTTGATAATAATTTTATACAATTGTAAATTGTAATTAATAACTTATACTTATCAATTATTTTGCAATTACTGTCAAAATAACCGATGATCAACGACTCAGAAAAAAAAACATATTATTTTATTTAAGTAATTTAAATTAAAAATCATGCATAAAAAGTAGCTTTTATTTAAATACAAAGTTATTTCATGGTCACTGAATGATCCAGTTTTATTTGATTTAAAAATAAACAAAAATTGTTATATTTTTAAAACTGATTATGAAATGTTAAATCAGTAACAACTAACAGGATTATAATCAAATGTAATTTTAAAACTAATTTGCACTTTTGTTGCATTATTGTGGCCTGTTGTAATTTAAACTAATCTTCATGGTCTTCCCTCCCACACACAACCTCTTTACCTCGATGTGCTTAAAATCGTTCCCTGGTAAACATATTGTGGGAATAAAATATATGTGGTTGACATTCATTTCTTTATAATTAACGATCACCCGAACTGTCAAATATAATTATATTTTATTCGCATTCTGTTTATCTATGAAAAATTCCATAGTATTAAGTTACTGTTGCTTAAAAAATAAAATTTAGTTCAAACTTTTTTTTTATTATTGATGAATTTCATTTGAGAGAAACAAAAACAAATATAATATAAATCCTATATTTTGGTTGTAAGCATAGATTTATATGATTTGCATAAACATTTTATTTTTTAATTTCTTTGTTCTTTAGGAAGAATTTCCGTTTGATGATGACATGCTAAGAGGTCATTTGAGTGTCCGCTCACATTTAGAAGATTTAGCCAAAAGACACCCAGATCTCGCCGGTCATTTGCGTTGTCCACCTTGGGGAGGTGAACCTAGTTCGAAGAGTTGGAGCCGTAAACGCACTGTGTCAGGAGAAGATAACGTACCTGAGGGACCATCAGATTTTAACCATAATTACAACGATCGAACTGATTCTAGTCCCGATAAAAAACGATTTGAAGAAAACATGGATAAGCAACACCAGCATCCATTTGATAATAATTCAAGATCTCAGGAAAATGATGATAAACCTCAAAGATTTGTATCTAAACTAGAATTTACACCAGTTAATCCTATTAATAATCAATCTGAAAATATTCAGCCACAGGCACAAACACAACCTCAAACTGATACTTCTACATCATCACACGGAACTCAAAAACAACCTAATGTGCGACACATTCCGATTTATGTAGAAGGCCGTTCTGAACCTGTGTATCCAAAGAATGTTGATCAAGGATTTAATGAAAATAATAGCTCGTCATTGCCAAAACGATATGCTGGTAAACAAACTCCATTTGCACATCATTCCTTTCATGATCAAAATACTGCACAACGCCGTCAAACACCTCCTTCCCAACATCATCAGCAAGCTGCTTCAAATGAAGCAAGATCTACTCCTCCACCTACTCAGCGCCAACAAGTAAAACCAGTAGATGCTTTAGAAAAAGTGCAAATGGTTCAAGCTGATGTCGAAGAATTGGCAGTAGCTGTTAATCAATTTTCTGGTTCCTCACGTAGTGATAAACAATATATTTATTTGGATGAGATGCTTACAAGAAATTTGATTAAGCTAGACATCATTGAAACTGAAGGTAATAATATAAAATTATATGGTATAGTGTGAATATTAAAAATATTAATTTTGAATAAATCTATTGTCCTATTTATCAAATAATTTTATATAGATAAAATACTATATTCTTTAGATTCTAAAGAAATTTTAATATATTATATTAGTCAACAATGGTATTGATTGTACATTGTGTCAGTAGCATATATTTTAATTGTTTAAGTGGGCCCATAATCAATTAATCTGATAATATGTATATTCTAATATTATATCATACCTGTGTGGTGAATATTTAAACCTATTTATCTTAGATATCCAGAAATGTTCATGGACATAAAATTATTAGCTTCTAGCTAGGCATTTCAAAAATTAAATAAAAAATGTAAATAACTTATTATTTATTTTACAGGAAGAGATGATGTACGCATGGCTAGAAAAAAAGCAATCAAAACTATCCAGGATACAATTTCTATTTTAGAAAGTAAAGCTCCTCAACCCCAAGAAGAATCAACAGTTGAAGAATTATCTGGAAATTCAACTGAAACTACCCCAGTTGAAAATGAGACTTCAGAAGCTGAAAAAGTTGAAAGCAATAATTAAAATGTTAAATACCAGTGCAGTTCTATACATATACTTCTATAGTTTATTATTATAATTTTTATTTTTTCTGTTTAATAAAATATTCTATAACTGTTGTTCCAATATTTGATTTACATATAAGTTTGTTTCTTCTTTGTCCACAATTTTTTTTTAACTCTTATTTTTTGTTAATTAAACCATTTTATCTTAATAGTTCTGTGTGAAGACTGGATACATTGAAAATTAATTTGCTTATATATTCAAACTGTCTTAAAGATTATATGTAGTAGAAGAAATTATATTTTTTAAACTATACTTTAAACAACTTTTTATTTGTATATCTTAAAAACAAATAATAATAATAAAAGATTATAAAAATATATTTTTAAAATTGTGATGTGATCTATATGTATATTTATTATATGTGTGCGCGTGAAATATGTCATACAGTGTCAAATGATTTGTTTTAAACTGGAACATTTTTTTACTAACCAACATAATGTGATAGAATGTAATCAAATACAGACTTGATTAGTTATCAATCATTTGTTAAGGATATTTAGCATTGTTAAAACCGTTGGTTTTTATTTTATAGATTACAATTTTTGCTTAAGCTAAATCTTGAACGTCACTATTTTATATTTTATATAAATAATATATTAGATTATTACTATTATATAAGTCATGTATATAACAATTTAATAACAATTTTAGTGTTAATATTTAATTTTATAATCTTAATGTAATTGTTAAATAAATTCAAAAATTTAAAACTTTTTTATCATTCAATTTAACTGTTTATGCTATATAGATTTATCATTTAAAAGTAAATTATTAATTATTGTTCACAATGATGTTTTGAGCTTAATATATTAATAGAATAAAATATAATATTGTTTATACAGTAATAATGCAGAAAAACAACTTAAAGAAAATTTTATATTTATACATTTTGTTTAATATTTATCATTTTTTCAATCTTAACTACTGTGTTCTTATATTTTTATTTGATTATTTTCTGCATTTAATTTAGTTATTAGCCATTGTAATGGACTGGCAAATTATAGGCACACTACACCATAATATTTATAAAATTATAACTGATACTAAGTTTATTGAGTAAATTATATGATTTACTATTTGTATTTTATATTGATTGGTTATACCTAAGTAAGTATCAACATAATGAAGTTCAAAAATTTCTAAATATTAATTAAAGATTAATTTTAAATTAATCTCCTTGTATTAAATATTAGCTACATAATAATATTGTATGTCAAATGTTCCATAAATGCATTCAAGTATAATTAAAATGTATTGTGTTGCAAATCAACATATAATTATTAATTAAACAAAATATTGCCTATTAATAATAGTTACACTACTGTTAAATTTTTGTCTGCAGAAAAATTTTGTTAAGTTGATATTATTTTTGTTAATGAAGTCATAAATAAAATTACCAAACAGAGTATTAATATTGGTATAACCAATAACTGATAAGTATTATATTAGTCAAGTATTACTTTCTAATTAATGTGTAATTAACAATAATTATTAAACAAATTTATGATAACATATTTTTATAATGTAAGTAATTTTATCTTTCAGTGTAGAAATAACAGACAAATTACTAAATAAAATTGTATGGTATACAAGGCTGTACCTAGATGGGAGAGTTAGGGGTTCAACCTCCTCCTCCTCTCCAAACATTTGTTCTGAGTACGACCATGAGTATTGTACTGGTATTGTAACAATGGTGTACTTAAAATCTGTAAAATTTAGTTGATGACAAAGAAATAAAAAAAAATTATATTTACAATTTTGATGCATGAATATGATGATATCTATAGTTTTATATTTTATACAGATGCGAATACACAATATACTATATTATATTGATGCAGCTATTTGAAATAAGACTATCAACTTTCAAGTATCAATTTCTTGACGACATTGTATTTATTGGAGAAGTATAAATAAAATCTATATTATTGTGACACACACGATACACCCTTATTTTAATAATAGTGACAAAGTATCACCAAACTGGCGAAATCCATTTAAAGATGGTCTAGTGAACACAAATTTCAATATTATAATTCATTGTTTAAAGCGGGTATATCGTATTTGTCTTATCCTGAAGTAGGTATTTATCATAAAAATTCAGTTTTTGGTATTATAAACAAATGAAATTTAATCTCACATATTTGACAATATACTATAATACTATATAATGTACCAAAATAAAATATACCATTATTTATTTATAAAATATAAAAATGTCCAAAAATTATAAAATTAATACTTGATTTGATAAACCTACTAATTGTTAATCTAAATACCAAAAATCTTAATAATTATGTTCGGAGATTCGCCTTTTATTTGTGTTAATATAAGTTTTGATAAATGCGTTTTTACAAATTATTATGTTAACAGTTTACCTATAATATGATG
>VUJU01005811.1:0-12414 GCA_009835225.1 Aphis craccivora
AAAACTACTTTTAATAAAAGTTGATATTTAGTAATCCTTTGCATAGGCAAAAGTAAATATGCACCAAGAGGCAAACGGTGTCCAAGCTTTTCTTGACATGCTTTAAAAAAAGGATTATCTTCACCAACTGTTTCTCTTAATTCTTCAGACCTTGTTAGATTAACACAATAGTAAGTATAAAGCTGAAGAAGTTTCTCCCTCTGAAAACATTAAAGAATATAATTAGAAATAAATATGAATGTGATATGATAAACTGAACAATTATTACATTATCTGTAAAGCAGACAGCAACAGATTCAATACTCGATGAACTTTCAAGAGCCGGTAAAAAAAATTGATTATGAAAGCTATGGATACTTTCAAGATTTCCAAAAAGAACTTCACTTTTACCCTTTAAACTAACAGGTATTAAATTTTTCATATCTGGAAATTCCATCTGATCTTTGTATCCCTTAAAAAATAAAAACCGTTTCATACACAAAAATACGAAAAATTATTATTTATTTTTTAACATACTCTAAGTATAGAGCCTAACTCAGAGGTATATTGTCGTTCTGTAAATAAAAGTTCAGTGAGAACATGTTTGGTTTTAGTAGCATTATTTTCTTCATTCTGTACAGCTCTATCACATTCATCTACACCATTTGAAATCTGAAATATTAGTTATGTCAATTATAATTGTTATTCAATAACAATAAATATAATACAAAATACTCAAGTAGGTGGATCCTAGTTATGTCATAAATATTTTTCAGACCATAATTAACCAAAATAAAAATTAAGTGAAATAATAAGAACAAATGGTCTATCAACTTTAATATTAGAAAATACCAAATTGTATTAAATATATTAAGAATTAGGGATACTAAACTAATATATGACTATAAGGAAAAATATAACCCCTACATGTTCAACATATGGAATCCTAGTAACAATTAAACAGAGTTCTTCTAATACAAACAGGATAAAAAGAAAGGATACACCCGACTAATTATATACAAAATCCTGGAAATTCAAATTAAATAATGTATTTTATAAAAGAAACTTAAGTACAAATTAATTTAAATAAACAAATATTATACATAAAGAATAAAGATATACAAAGAAAAAATAATGTAAATAGCTAATATGATTAATAATTATATTATATTATGTTAATTTACCATATGATATATAAATATAACTTATAAGTATTTATTTAACTTACCTTGGTCATATTAGCTAAATTAATAGGAATAGCTGGTTCAGGATTAACAGATAGAATAGGCCGTGGTTTATTAATGTAACGCTTAAGACTTGCCAAACGTTTGTCACACATAGTGGTAACGTCATCGAGTCTTTGAAGGACTTGTGTGACTATAGGTTTAGTTTCGGGTGTAATGGTATCTTCAAATAAGGAGTAAAATTCTCTGGGACTCTCTACTTTCAAGTGATGGGCACTACTCATGAACTCTTCCAATTCTGCAAGTGATTGTTCAGCACTAATACATTTTTCAGCTGGTTCTGAGCCCAAAAGCATAACACCTTTAGCACACCATTCACTAGCCTATGGTCGAAAAATTTTCAATATCAATACTTTTAATATTATAACAAAAATTAAAGTGCTTTAAAATACATCATTATAGTTCAAGATATTATTGATTTAGATATATTTATTATTATTTAACTAAAATGTAGATTTGATTTATTACATTTGGGTACATAGAATATTATATTATGTTCTTTTACAAAAAAACTTTTTTAAATTTAATTAGAATTACTATGAACATTTTTATCAGATAAGATTTTTCCAATAGTTTATGTATGTTTTATTTATTTTAGTCACTCTTTATAACTTTAAGGTTGATGTTATAAAAATAATGAGGATTAAAATTGCGCTTTGTTACATAAAAATGCTATTATGAATAAATTATATTTAAATTAATAAAAAATAAAATATCTATTTTAAATTATAGACAAATGAACAACTTAAATAAGCATTTTAGAAAATATTTGTATTTTTTTCTTTTTATAATTAGTAGTTATACTACATTTGTACATCTAATTCAAATATAAAATAATATATAATAAAAGTCTAATTAAATTTAATACATACCTTTTGAATTCTAGCCTGTAATTCACAGCTTTTATTTAGAGTTTGCAATCGTTTATCTAAACGATCATTTAATGTTTGAAGGAGACGTTGAACTTCATCACATTTTGGTTGAATACTTTCCAATACAATATACCGTTTGGAAGCTAATAATTGTCCACCACAATTTAATAAATCTTCACTCAGCTTTATTTTTTCCTAAAATTAATATTTTTAATTAGCAAATAAGGACTAAAATCAATTAAAATATTAATCCAGTTTCAAAAAGAATATTTGTTAACAAAATATAAAACTTTTTAATAATAAATGTTTGATTGGTTGTTAACTGTCATTTATACCTTATAGTCATTTTTTTCCTGACTAGAAATTCAAGTACAGTCAGATTGTTTTTTTTATATCAACTTCACAAAAATGTAACATAGGCTAGTAAATATATTTTTAATCCTAAGCAGAACAATGATTTTAAACTATAAGATATTAAAAAAAAAAATAGACATAATTTTTAAAGTACATTTGGATGTATTTTGTTGTACTTCATTAACACCTGACTGTTAGCAGAAGAGCAATAACCTCTAATACAATTTTATTGTTCTCTTATTTGTTCAACATTGTTCTCTAATTTTATTGTCATCAAATGTATGTCTATCATTTTCAACAATCATGGCTCATTGAATGTATCTAATAATCCATAAAATGTTGTGTTCTTTTTTACCATTCTAGAAACCATATTCTATTCTCTTCCATATTCCTCCTAATGGTCATTGGTTATAACCATTCTTTGTATCATATTTTTAGTCCCATTAAAATATTACCTGTCTTGTTCAAAAGATTTAATTTTGGTATTAATGTACTTTATTTGCCCTTTGATATTAACAAATTCTAATAATTTTGTCATATACTAAGAAGACTACTTGGCTTTAATAATATAACTAATATTAATAGTCAATCATATTATATTGCGCAAAATATTCTTCCACAAAACAAATTATGATTTAAAGAATAAAATACATACACGACTGGATGTCTGAAATGTAACCAACTCTTCAAGTAATACTTCAACTCGTTCAACAGAATCACCAACATCAGTCATTTCAGATAGAATTTTCAAATTTTCATTTAATGAACTCTAAATATAAAATATAAAAATACAGCTGTAAATAATTTGGTAGAAATAGTTCTTAATTAAATTATATTCATATTTAATTTTAATCAAACAAAAAGCCTCTAAATACCAGACATCAAAGTAAATGAGAGACGGGTTTTTAATTTACTACATTTGTACAAAAATAAAAACAAACTAATCTGTTATTAGAAAATAATAAATATCCATCAATAAAGATTCACTAATTTAAATTATAATTATTAATTACATACTTGTACAATATTAAAATTTTCTTCAAATGCCCTCAATGAATGACATTGCTTTAGTCTTCCAGAAAATTGTTCCCAAAAATCATCAAACACTTTTTCTGTTTCTTCCATTTGCACCAATAATCTATTAAAAAAACAATAGTAAATTACATTTCAATTAGAATTTATAATAAATATACATAAATAAGTAATACAACTAAACACAAAAGAACTCTCTTAAGAAACTGGCATACATTACACAACATAACAAATTTATGTTCAACAAAACCAATAATTGATTGATAGCTTTAATATTATAGTTATTCAATCTATAATCAAATTTAAAGTTAGAAACATTATTTGTGTTTGCATTTTGGATTTTTATTTTCATTTTTATTTAGGTTATGAATTAGTAAAATAGATAATAATACAACTTAAAAATGCTGATACGATATAAAGAAAAATTTGAATATTATATAAAAATCAATGTAAGATCATAGATATTCTTAATTTAATTTTGATAATAGATTGATTTACTCATATTCAGAGATAACAACAGAAGATTGATTCTTCTGAACACAAATTTGCTATGATGTATATGGGTTAGAGAAAGAAAATAAATAATGAAGCTTAAATTAAAATAGGTATTACGTTAATTAATTAAATAAATTGTTGTGATAAGCAAATAATATAATAATAACAATAAATAATAACAAAAAATAAAAAAATAAATAAAAAATTAAAAAATAAGAAATTGTTTTTAATTTTTTACATTTCATTACTTAAAATACTAATATAAGATTTAAAACAGTATATTAGGATATCAAAACATTAGCTGAAATTTTAAGAATATAATTTTAATTTTTTGATACAGGATGCTCTTTTAGTTGGAAAATAACAATTTTTATCAATAACAAATAAAGGTAATTATAAATATCAATGGATACATCTGAAAATAAATTTGAAGTGTCTTATTCTATATTAATTTTTTTACATATTAAAGCTATAAAATATGAATTTAATTAAATCTATATTGCTATAACCAAATAAATTAATTAATAACTTATTTTATTTAGAACATATGTAGTACAAACAATTGTTGATTTCAAATTCATTTTAGAAAAATAATAATCGCTTAAATCTCTTGTAAACATTAAGTAAATAGAAAATTTTAAAAACCCTAAATAACAATAATAACTATATGACAAGAAATAAATAACATTAAAATATACATGCAAACAGAAAAGAAATTTATATAATGGAATAAATATTATAAAACAAGGCACACTTGTTAGTTAAGTTGTTTATTGTATTCACAAAATTAACTATTAATTAATTTAAAAAAAAGTAGAATAAACCCTATTTATAAATTTTAGGGAATGAAATATAATTAAATTACCTTTCTAATGCAGCAACATTAGTAACTGTTGATGGTATTGTACCATGGTATGTGTCAGTATCTTGTTTGAAATCAATTAACAAAGTTTCACCTTTTTTAACAGCTTCTGCAAAACATTTTTTTAATCTTCCATATTCAACTGCATGACAACATAAAAGATCGGCACATTGTTCTTTAGTGTCTGGCAAATCAATTGTATCATTTGCTAATCGTTCAGTGAATTCATTTAACATTGAAGAAACCTCATTGGTTTCATTTGAAAAATTTTCTAAAGCCTTAAAAAAAATAATGATTTTTTAAAAAATGTTCATTACACAAATTATAATATTAACAAAATGTATTATAAAAAAAGATTTAATTTATTTTTTATATATTAAATTACCATTCTTTGTTGTATCCAGTGCTGATGAAAATACGGCAAAGTGCCACTAAGCTCAACGGTAAGTTCAGTATTATCTACATACTCATGTAATTCTTCAATGACACTGCAGATAACAACTTTAAATTTAAATTCTTCTTTAAAAAACTTATTGCTCACTTCTGATATAGCTTTTTGTAAAAAGCCATTTGGCCTGATCACATAAACTATATGTATAAGCCCAGGGAAAAATTCCTGTCAAAATGTTCAACAAAACATTATATTATAATCAATCGTATGGATTTTTTTTTTATATTAAAACAATATTTTAAATTAATTTTAGATTGTTAAGTTATATTTTAGATAAAATTCTAATAGTAAATTTCTTACAACCACATATTTGCTTAAATGCTTATTATAAGACATTAAATTTAGTCTTAAAGAACACGTATAATAAGACAACTATTTATCAGAGATTAAGATACATTAAAACTTGAATGAGTGTAGGAATATAAATAAAATTGTACACATTTTGAACTTAGTGGGGAGAATTACTATAATACCATCCCACTTGGATGCTAAAAATATCAAACTTTACATTAGTTGTTTTTATACAGTGAATTGGCAAGATCAGTTAGATACCTACTTAATCATACATTCATACTTATTGCTGATATTGTTTTTTTTTTATCTATACTTTTGATTTAATTTTTAATAGTTTTAATATTAATATTAACTAAATACATTTATGTATTAATTTTTTTTAAATCAAATAGTATTAAAAAAAAAAAAAAAAAAATTGGAAAAAAAATGAAAATACAAGTAATACTTACATTTTATTTATTTTTTTATGATTTAAAATAAGTATACACATTAATAAATAATTAAATATATCTATTGTTCCTATTTTTAGATTGATATAAGCAAATTTAATTATTTTAAAAATGTAATTTTATTAAAAAAAGTATGAAACTTTAAATAAATATAATAAATCTAAAACAATTGTGCAAATTATTATTAAAGAATTTTGATATAATTTTAAAATAACTTAAACATGAATTGATTTAATTTCATTACATAACATTTAATAATAATTAAGTCTTGAAAATAATCACAAGTGAGGATAGGAATCTAAGGGTATTGTTTATCGGTAATTACTAATTGTATTTGTATTAAAAATTGTCATACATATTTAATATATTACTGTTTTTAAAACATATACAATGAAAATATTATGATTTAGTGTAATGTACTAATTTATAATATAATCAAGTATATTTTACAAAAATCTACATTATTTTTTTGGAACTCAACAGTTCATTTCTCTTTTTTGGTATACAAATTTTTATACATAGGTACATCATAGTATTAGTGTATCAAATTTGCTACTTTTAAATTAACTTAATTGTATGCTTGAGTGTAAATGACCCGTTATTTTTATTGCATACTCAAAGATATGCTATTATAATCTATACTTGTGGACAGTTTAGAATTGATTTGCATTTATTTAATTATTCTTCTTTGACATTAATGAATTAGTTATAAAACTATCGATTATAATATAGTGATAAGTGTTAACTCATACTTAAATTTGTATACAAATATAATAATAGCGTTAAAAACACTAAAGAAATACCTAATTATGGTTTTTATGTTATTAAATGATATTTAAAATTTATTAATATTATTTAAATAATAAATATTTAGTATATATAATAATTATTTTTGTCAATATTTAAAAAAATATGTATAAATTAATTTTATTTAACAAAACTTTTAATTGTGTCATATAACTGAAAAGATGTAACTAATTGAGATATTGACATATTAACTACAAATGTTCTATATAATTAAATAACTTTAAACTTACTGCTAAACGTAAAAGAACACATCTAACTGAACTCCATTTATCATTACGTCTATCAATAACAATAACAAAACCTAAATCGGCTTCTTGCAACCTGAAAACAAAAATGGTAAATTAGTTACCTACATTTTATATATTTAATATTAATAGAACAAAAATACATACGATGGAACTGAAGTAATATAAGATATTAATTTTTCATAGCCTTCATCAGGCAAATCAACAAAATTGCCACTATCAGGAAATGATATAATAGAATAGCCCTCTCTAGTTTTACCACCTAAAAAAAAAGTTTGATAATAGTAAATACATTACAATTATTAAATTAAATTTACCATTCTATAAAAAATCAAATATACCTATATATATATAAAAGAATAAAAAGAATTTTCTAGTAACTACTAAACATAGGTACCTAAGTACAAATTTAACTTTTAATTGGTAGATATTCAGAAAAGAATCTATGATGTATGCAGAAAGTATCAAATTTCTTTTTTCATTCATATTCATATTTACATATTGTTTTAATATTAAGATGTTAAGTTTAAAATTGTTTAGTTAATAAAATAATTGTCATGTACAGCCGTACAGGTAAGTTGGTTAACGTTTCATAAAATAAAATAATTATGCTTTTTTTTAAGTAGAAAATCATAAAGCATCATTTAACCTAGACTATATCTATGTATGCATTGTAGTAACGTGTGCATTGACAAGTTCAATAATGTTTAAAAGTGTAATATGTATACTGACCAGAAATTACAATAAATTGTTGAGCCAACAAATCCAAAACATTATTAATTGAAGGTTTTAGTTCATGCATCGACGACATTCTTCCTGTAAAACGGAATAACTTATTATTATTAAACGATAGTCATCAAAGTTTTCACAAGTTGTTATTAGAATGTTTTTTGATTACAATAGTGATTAGTAAAAACTATAACAGTATATCGTTCACAAGGTCCGGTCATCGTTATTGAGACATAATGGAGATCAGTGATACGTCCAAGATTGCCGAGCACACGATTATAATATGAAATTATAATTGATATTCTGTGAACGGGCGCAATGGAAAACACAATTTGAATTCCAATCACTGTTTTGGACTGTTATTATTGCCGACATCGACTATGATCGTTATTACTTACATGGAATTCCAAAACGAGAGATACCAGTGACTTCGCAGATTACATGGTTGTCGGAAGAAATAGCTAAAACTCAAAATAATATGTCGTCGATCGGACTATCGGAGTACCGGAAGTTCTGGAATCGACGGACGCAATGTCGAGTAAAAATTAAAAACAAAAACGATCGCAGAACACACGATACACAATTCGGACGGCGCTTAATCAATCCAAACGAACGTCGATCCGGTCGCTTTTGCTCACAGCCGTCGAAAAAATATAATACGGTGTGTAATAATATAATACCTATAATACATCAATACCAGGTAAAAGGTGTAGTTGATGTGATATTAAAAAAAAATTATATTATTATTACTTTATTTCTGTAATCGTAATCACATTACCAATTATTATTCATAACACTTCACAGTAGTTTTTGTTATTGTTTTACTTACGGTGCGGTGGTCGCCGTATCACTACAGACCAGTGGGCCGTCCGTACGGGAATATTCCCGTCCACGACTATTATACTATTATTATAATACCTATGTTGACATGGTGTATGTACACAATATCGAACGTTTCGCAACGTTACGTTATATCGTGCCGTTACAAAGGCCATGTCCGAAAAAACCGCCTTACCGGTTTTCGCCGACATCCTTTACATCCTTTACATAATATTATTATTATTAATAAATTATGTTATATTGTGATGTCAGAGTCTGAAGCATTTAATTTTTTAAATGTTTGTTTCTTCTATTGTTTTATATTCATGGTATAAATTTATAAATATTTTGACTCTTTTTGAATAGGTAATATAATAAATTGAGTGTGTTTATTTTCATGAAAACATTTTTTTATCTATGAATGACGGACAAAATTATTTACCGGATCAAAATTTTTAAAAGTTTAAATTTGATATTTGAAATTAACACTTATAAAATTCATCAAAACAAACTACTATTTGGTAGTAAATAAACTAGGTATATATACAATTTTTAAAGCTTAGATACATTATTTCGCATACCTACTGGGACTAAAAAAATTATAAAAATTATATAGAGACAAAATTTACATTTTGTTTACATTTTTTATTAATATATTTATAAGTATAAAACTATAAAATGATTCCATGTTTAAATAATATTTATTTGTAACTGTAAAATACACATTAAAATAATGAAGAAAAATGAAAATAATAATAATCTTAATAATCCAAAAATAATTAATTAATAATTGTAGACAACTATTCAATAGTCACTGACAACTGTCAATTACTGTTCCTGTGGAAGTTTTCAAAGAATGCTGCGAGTGAATTCAGTTTTCCATTAACAATAATATTCTGCTGAATTTCCATTTTTCCAAAATATTTTGCCAACTTAACACACTGAAAAGTTATAATATAAAGTTTAGTTTATACTTAAATTTAACACCATATATCATGTATTTTACTTCTAATATGTAAATATGTTTGTATTTTTTGGTACATATAATGCTATGTTAGGCGTAATAGATTTAACAATCTCAAAAATGCTAAAATCTTCCCCAACATGATCATTGCACAATGCACATATACTATAGCATTTAATAAGTGAATACCCTGGACCTCCCCATGACGGTGACATAAATATTACATTTGCTTTTAACTTTGAGTTTTGAGTAAATTAAAAAATTTTTCATGAATTCACTTTTTCTTCATTTGAATCATTTCACACAAAACCTAGACCCTCAAGAACCGCATTAATTTTATTCGAGTTTTTATCGTATGATTGTCTGAAACAAACAAACAAAAAAAAAAAAAAAACCAGTATAAATAAATTTATTTAAGAATGCTGTTCAAAATTTAAAATTTAATTTTTGATTTTTCATCCGTAATAGTACTTACAATATTCTAAATGAGAACAAACAAGGGAGGAATATAAAATTTTCAAGGCAATAAGATCCATAAATGAGCCAGTGAGCTTAATAATGCCCAAATAATGCATAGCTTTATTTTTAATCATCTCTGTGTGAGAAGAAATATTTAATTAAGAATCGAAAATAATGCCTAAATTTTTTAATTAATTGCGAAACAAGTTTGATATTAGAGTTCAAAATAGAACTTTATCCAGAGCTAAGTAAAAATAAAATAAATAATAATTACACAACGGTGCGTGTATATCGAATATATATATAATATATTATATTATCGAGTATATCGAAGCGGGAATTGACCATTTACACCACGGTATATTATAATATACCGTGATTTAAATTGTGTAAAATAACGACAAATTTGTTAAACGACATTACTAATTTTCTAATACATCAACTCTTAGTAAACTCCAAAACACCAAAAATATTGTGTATAATTTGCTTTTGTAAAAATCATCAAAATCGTATGTTTAGAAATTAAGTTATAAATGAAAATGTGTGAACTTTTTAATGGAAATTGATATTAAATTCAGAATCATAGAAATCACGCGACATCCGTTTCTAGCGTCGTTGTAGTTCCCATAGATAATAATAATTCTTTATTATTATTTGCAATAATAATAAAAATTAGTGATATTACAACAAACTTCTTCGTAAATTACGTGTAAAAATGGCCAAGTAAAAAAAAATATGAGCTAGAAATAGAATATTAATTATACCTAATTTGGCTTTTTATAAAATAAAATCGCATAATTTTACATTTATTAACATTCAAATATAAATAATTCCTTCTACACCACGAAAGTAAGTTATTACTAATAATCGTTTACTCATTTTTTTTTTAATCTGGCCAAAAAATTGAGTAACTACGAAACAACAAACAGCATTTATTGACACTGTATTGGGTTAGGTACTCGTCCGTTTACTCAAACTGATGAGTCTTGTTCAAAAACTCAAGCTGTCAACATCTAAAAGAAAAAAAACAGCCAAGAAGGATTGCACTGAAGAAACCGACCAGCAAGACGAATAGATACTACGACGATCAGACCAGCGACAAGTACCTACCGGCGCCGCAGACAGACAACGGCTGCCATCACGACATTTCCACCGAAGACGCATTGTGGGCTGCCTACTTCACCGACTGACGGCAACCACCAGACGAGTACCTCTCAGGGTTAGTAATCGACCATCGGTATCGATCTTGGCCAGACGTCCGTGGTCCGACGAACACCCTAGACGTGCCGTTAAACGGTGCCGCAGTCGCTGTGAAACAGGCGTAAAAGGTAAGTGTAAGTGGAATATGGCTCCTGGCGATACCACTATAAAAAAAACGCGCCTATGCTAATACCCCTAGGGTGGTGTGGAAATTTAGCAGTCCTGAGTCACCTGTCATCAATTATAACTGATGATAACGAACATCAATATGTTTTGTTCGTTTTTAAAAGTCTGGATTCTTTATAATCGAATGGCAGATTGATAATAATAATAATAATAATAACGTTTGTTCAAATAATTAAAAAATTGAAGAAAACGGGCCTGGGCCCAGTGGTACATAGTGGTTTGAATAACACTACGACTAGAAATAATAGTTTTAAATAAATAGCTATTGGAATAACAATAAAGAGGAAAACAAAATAAAAATTAAAAAATAACTAAATAATACACAAATAATAATAATAATAGAATAGCATTATAATACTGCAGTTTAACATTTCAACCTAAATAATCATGCATGTTTAACGTACCACATGAAAGTAATATCTTAGATAAAGGTGGATAAAAGAAATCGTTAAGCGGGCACTTATTGAAAAGTGACAATGCTCTTGGAATGGGTTCGTGAGATAATTTGTGCTGTAAGACGGAATGTAGAAAAATGGGATAGAACGGTTGCTGTAAAAAGGAACATTAAATAGGATAGAGTTTAACAAATCCAAAACATTACCTATTAATTGAAGGTTTTAGTTCATGCATCGACGACATTCTACCTGCTAAACGGAATATCTTACTATTAAACGATAGCTCTCAAAGTTCTCAAAGTTGTTATTGGGATATATTTTTATTGCAATAGTAATTAGTAAAAACTATAACAGTATAACCATCAACTATAATACGTCCACGATTGCTGAGCACACGATTATAATATGACATTATTACGTGTAGGTATGTGTTCGCGCCACGCGAAGTCGTATTCCTTCGGTGATATTAACAATATCTCTATTAAATATATATGTATATTATTCTGTACGGGGCCGTTGGCCGAAATACGTCGCACAACAGCATGAGATTCGGAATACAGTCGGTCGGCACTCTGTCT
>VUJU01005813.1:0-12394 GCA_009835225.1 Aphis craccivora
TTGGTGAACAGTCAGAAGAAATAGCAGATATTCCTTTAATTTGCAATATTTCTAATACAAATTTTACTGAAAGTATCAATTTTTCTAATAAAGATAATGATAATGATAATAAATTATAAAAAACAAAAACTGGTAGACAATTTAAAAAAAATAATTTCAAAGTATCATGTATCTCATAATTTTGTAAATGAGTTATTGTTAATATTAAGACAAGAGGGTCTGGATATGCCAAAGGATGCAATGAGGCCAATGAGTTTGAAAACAATGTATGAAAATGTATCATGGTCGTTTAACAAATTGTATAATTGTGTTGTAGAAGGACAAAAGGGTAAATTCATTCCAAGGAAATGGTTATCAATTAAATCATACCAAAATATGGTTAAAGCTATATACTGTACAATATGCATTGCGTTTAGTACGTCTGAAACAAATTTTTCAAGTGGATGTACTAATTTCAAAAATATTTATCAATCGGTTGAAAAACACGAGAAAAGTGATGTTCATAATGAAGCTGTACAATCATTTATTCAAGCATCTAATCATAATTCAATAGAACATTTAGTGAATAGAAGTATGATTAATCTTAACAGAAAACAAGTGAATGATAATATACATGTTTTAGAACATGTTTTTAGGATAGTTAAACTTTTGGCCAAACAAAATTTAGCTTATAGAGGTACTAGTAATAATGAAGCTTTGTATAAATTTTATGATGAATCAAATTTATATAAAAATAAAGGAAATTTCTTAGAACTTGTTCGTTTTGCTTCTAAACAAGTTGCTGTTTTAAATAATCACTTATATGTAGCAATTAAACATAGTAAAAAAAGAAAGCAATCAACATTTACAAAAGGAAGAAGCTCTTTGGTGACTCTTCTCTCTAAAACAACAGTGAATAAAGTTATAATAGCGATTGGACAGTCTATGAAGAAAAGAATGAGAAAAAAATTGGGTGACCAAATTTTTAGTATACAAGTTGATAGCACTCAGGATATTGGGGCATCAGATCAAGCAGAAATCTGCATTCGTTACATGTGTGAAGGAGAGAAAAAAGAACGTTTATTGGCACTCTTACGTGTAGAAAAGTCAACTGGAAAAGCCTTGTATGAACTTTTAAAATCATATTTTGTGACCTATAATATTGATTTTAAAAATATTATGGGTGAGGCATTTGACGGTGCAGCTAATATGCGTGGGGAGTTTAATGGTCTTCATGCATACATTAAAAATCAAAATGATAAAAGTATGTATGTTTGGTGCCATGCACATATTTTAAATTTATGCATTTGTGATTCATGTGAAAATATTTACTCAAAAACCTTATTTGGACTCCTTAATCGATTATCTACATTTTTCTCCGATTCGTATAAAAGAATGAATGTATTGATTGAAACTCTAAAGAAATCTAACACAAAAACTGATGTAAAAAAACTAAGAAAGCTCCAGAAAATATGTGAAACGAGATGGTGGTCAAGTGAGAAAGCCTTAAAATGGGTGTTTGGTGGTGATGATTGTCCTTTCGCTACAGTCATTTCGGGGTTAGAATTTGTATGTAATTCAAATATATTTGATCCAAAAACATCTTCTGAAGCTGCATCATTAAGAGATAAGCTCTGTGATTTTAATATCATCATTTATATTTAGAAATATTTAAAATTGTTGAACCAACATCAAAATATTTACAAACAAGCAATTTGGATATGCTGGCTGCTTGGGAAATGGTGGAACATTCTAAAGAAATGATTGGAAAACTAAAGTTTTCTTTAGTGTTTTCTAATGCAAAACAATTTTCTTTTTCTATAAATGAGGTACTTTCAGAAACGGATATTTCAGAAACTGTGATTGTACAAAGTGAACTGCCTCAACCACGAATACGCAAAAAGAAGAAAAACTTTGATGAAAATTGTGCTGATGAATTAACAAATGCAAATGTTGTGGATAAATTTCATATTGAAGTGTTTCAATGCGTTGTTGATCAACTAATTAGCAGCTTCACAAATCGTTTTTCAACTAATAAGCACATTATAGCAGATATCCAATACCTAATTCCAAACAATTTTAAAAATCAGATCTATCCGGAATATTGTTTAAGCACTTTATCTGATTTGGTTGGTATCGACCGCTAGAAATTAATTTCTGAACTACAATCATTTTCAAATATCTATGAAAATATTGTAGACTCGTTAAATAAAAGAACAAAAACCATTTATAAAAGACTTGAAGATAGTAGTAAAAGCGATGACGATAATATAGACGATCTTGAATCTGAATCTGATGATTATGATTTTAATACAACTATGACTATGACATGTATGATCAAACCAATAATAAACAAACTTCAACAATATCAAAGGGTAGGTACATACATTTACGATTCTTATAAAATATATAATAATATCTTTTGGCTATTTATATATTAAAATGTAATACAATTATATTAAATCATATTTATTTCAGGATGTAATAAAAAAGAAAATGTCCATCACAATGAAGATCGTTGTTTAATATGTGTCCATAAACTGCTCAATTCTTTAAATATGCATTCTTCTACATTCATACATTCTTATACTCTGTGTATGAATACATTCTTACTCTATCGTGCACTCAAGTAAAATGCGAGAGGTCATTTAGTAAATTAAAAATAATTAAAAACAGACTGAGATCATCTTTGGATCAGGATCATTTAGAAATATTTATGTTGATGTCTATTGAGCGAGATATTTTGGAAACTGTAGATTTTTCAGATATTCTCGAATTACATATTCTGAAGTACCTTTTACATAAAGGTACTTCAGATTTAATGAAAAAAATGATCACTTAAATAATGATGCTTGATAGTTTTTTAAATATAAATTAAATGTTTTCGTCCAAATCTAGTTATATTTTTTCTGTATATTACATTGATAAATTGGTTCAATAGTTTTATTGAAGAAAAGATTGGTCGTTCTTTAAGATTCACCTAAGAAATTCACCTAGAATACACCTACCCAGTACTCTAGTTTACATAACAAATGTGAGGTAACCTCGAGTGCTACTAGCTTTTTTATTTTGCTCTAATTTAAATCAATATGTAACTAGGAATGTAGTGCAATTACTGTTATAATCGAAATAAGGTATGTATTTAGAATATTTTCAGAAGTCCTATAAGACGAATAAATAGGTAGGTATGTTATAGGTATATAATATATTTGATTAACTACCCGAAAAAGTAGGTAAGTATTCATAGAGGATGGTATAAACGATTTAGTCTGGCCGTTTATTGGTGTAGAATACTGGGCCGTTTACCTCCCAGTCCGCCCCTGATTAGGCTGACGAGAATAATGGTGGAAATGAAACGTTACCAAAAAAAATAATAACAGATAAAACTATGAGATCGAACAACACACGTATATATATTATTGATATTATATTTATAATAATATTTAAAAAAATAAAAATCTTTATTTACATATAATAAGCTATTTATTCAAATATTTGATTGGGATGTAATTATATTATGTGTAAATAAACTCGCAGAAAAATATTATATATCGGAATGTGAAACATTGGCAAAACTTATAAAATAAAATTTATTTTGAAAATAATTGATTTACTATTTATAATTTTTTGTCATAGCTCTCAAAAAAAAAATGTGAAAACATCTGGCATAATAACCAACAAAAATGAAGTGAATGAGCCAAAGAAAAAAAAATAAGCGGGCAAGTGGGTACCGCTCTGTTGTACATGCTGTACATTAGGTTCCATGTGGATCACTATTATACATTATAGGAGGGTTAAATTTGAATCCAATGATAATTATCATTGTATACGAAAAACGATTCTGAACGAAGATGATTTGTCAGCCTAGGATATAATTTTCAGTGGTTTGTGAAAAGGTGGTTTATGTTTTAATGGTCTGAATACATCAAAATTTAAGTTTTTTTACAGTTATTATTAGCTAAACTTAAGGAAAATCTTGTATTAAATTTTCAACTCTTAGCTATTTATACAAAAGATTTTTATGAATTATAACTACAAAATAATTTGCAAATATTCATGGTTTTCACGAATAATCAAATATATCTCATAATTTTTTAATCACTATAAGAATAACTTATTAAGCAGTGGTGGTTTTGAGGGTGAGGCAAGTGAGGCGGCGCCTCACCTAAAATTTTGTAAGAAATAATACTCTAAAAGTTTGGTTCTTGGCTCATCGATAACACACATTTCGCTAATCATTTTTAACGTATTTATGATTTTATTTGAAAAAAATTCTTCTTTGTGATGTTTAATAATATGAAATGTCATTTTTTTTTTTATAATTGTGTAATTTTATTCTGTGTTTATTACCAAAAATAGCAATAAACCGATAAGAAATGCACGAAATAATTATTACAACAAACCCTCATATTTCAGTCGGCGGCAATATTTCGATGACGTCAGAGAGGCACTGTTTAACGTCGCCTCTGAATTGTTACTTGTGTACATTAATTACACACACAAGCGTATGTACGCGAATGCACGCGACTGTTTAAGTAGTCAGAGTTGCGCATGCGCAATGATCATCGTGAGGCTCGTTTTTCATCGCCTCTGAGTGCTAAAAATAGATATGGAATACTATGGTCAGCCCGCAGCCGTGACTGTGGCACGATCAACAACAAAATATAGATATAAGATAATCACAAACGACATATACCCGTATTATTGATACAGCGCCTAATGAAACCGATTTCAATATTAGTTTACATTTCTGTTTCTGTTTTATTCAAATCGTCGTTCGTGTTGTTTTGTCTACATATAATTTGTCTACGCGTGTCGTCATGCTTTTTATTCGAGTTTTAAAATCATGAATCCAGTTATAGACGAAGTTGTCATGTTGTTGGAAACGCCATTTCGACGTTGGAAGTCGGATAATAAAAAAGATTTACTGAAAGTAGGTAGGCCTATTCCGATTTTGTCAGTTTTGACTCCTGACAAAAAATCAAGTAAGGTATTTTGTAGATCGTTGAATCCAAATTTATATCAACAACACTCTTGGTTATGTTGAAGTCATTATTTACAGAAATTGTTTTGTTGGCCGTGTTTGTTATTGGGTAAAATTCAGTCTGTTTGGAATACTATTGGTTATTATGATTTAAAAAAATTATTTAGGAGTATTCAAATACATCAATCATCTAAAGAACATATTCATAAGCATTTAGGATTAAAAAATTTAGAAAAAAATAGTTTTACTATAGTAGATATTGTTAATGAACATGGTAATTTATTTATTTAAAAAAAATTATAATGAGAATGTGAGATTGAATCGTTTATTTATGGAACACTTAATTGATTTGGTTTTATTTTTGGGAAAACAAGAGTTGGCATTTCGTGGTCATGATGAGAGTAGTGATTCATTAAATAAAGGGAATTTTAGAGAGTTGTTTGATATGCATATTGTTAGGTGTTCTCAAGAAATTCAAAATCATTATAAAAGTATAAAAAACAAATTTTCAGGTATGTCCAAGTCTAAATGATTTAATATCATGTATTTCTGATTCCTTAATAAATGAAATAAAAAATGAAATTAGGTAATGTAAATTTTTTTCTATTCAAATTGGTGATACAACAGATATTAGTCAAAAAACACAGTGTTCAATTATTATTATATATGTTACAGATAAATCTGAATTAGTTGAACGTTTCTTGGGTTTTCATAATGTTAGTGAAAACCGCACGGCACAAGGCTTATTTAATTTGGTTTGTTCTGTTTTACTTGAGTTTGATATGGAAAATAAATTAGTTGGCCAATGTTATGATGGGGCATGTGTAATGTCTGGGCATTTAACAGGTTTACAGGCTAGAGTTAAAGAACTTGCTCCTAATGCTTTATTTACACACTGTCTAGCTCATAGATTAAATTTGGTATTGCAACATGGTTGTAATATAAATGCTAAATATCGTATATTTTTTGCTAATATAACTGGTATCGCTGCTTATATTCACAATTCCACCTCGCGTACTAATGTTGTATATAATATTGTAGGGAAACGAATTCCTCAATTCGTTCAAACTAGATGGTCTTCACGTTCAAAAATTTTAAATACAGCAGTTAATGAGTGGTCAGGGTTTATAAATGTTTTTGATTTTATTAGTAATGACCCAACATCTTCGTCTGAATCTATTTGTGGTGCTATAGGTCATTTAAAAAATTTAAAAACTTTTGAATTTGCTTTTTTATCACTCATATTTAATAATATATTCATGTATACTGACAATTTATTTAACGTTCTTCAGAATAAATCATTTTATATGGAATTTTGCTTAAGAAAAATAAATAAAACATGTGATCTTATAAATAAAACAAGAAATGAGCATGAATTTTTAAAATTATTTAACCAAGCGGTTACTCTTACAAAACCCCCAAAAGCTACAAGAAATGAATCAAACAATCAATCAAATTTTAAAATTTTATTTTATGAAATAATTGATAATATTCTAATGCAATTACATACCAGATTTCAAGACACAAATAAATTACTTTTTTTACAGTTATCTGATGTAACTAAATTTAAAGAATATTCTTGTAAATTTCCAGAAAATGCTTTAAACAATTTGAAATTAACTTATTCTAATATATTTTATGATATAAATAAATTAAAAGTTGAATTGGAAGTTTTGTATAGTGATGTAAAATATCAAAATGTATTACATATTTATGACTTGGTTAAAATTATTGAACAAGATACATTGAAAGAGACATTTTACCTGAAGTTTATAAATTATTTATTCTTATTTTGACCATACCAGCAACTAGTGTAGACAAGAAGTTTCTCTTGTCTCAAAAGAATTAAAACCTATTCTCGAAATAGTATTTCACAAATTCGTTTAAGTTCTATCGCTATACTATCAATTGAAAAGTCCTTGATTCATCAACTCAAAGAAACCAAATCATTTTATGATAATATTATAAACATATATGCTAATCAAAAAGATAGGAGTATAAATTTAACATACAAAACATAAGAATTTAATTTGTTTTATTTAATTCATAGTTTCAGGACTAGGCATACTAAAAAAGTGACCACGATAACGAGTACTGGATGTTTGAGAGTGGATTCTCTTTGACCTAGATACAATAGTACTATTTTCCAGCTGACCATGATAACGAGTACTGACAGAAAAATAGTATTATAATGTCTTACTATTTTTTATAAGTGTTTTTTCGCCACAAATGCTTTAGTGCGTCTTCGAGAATTAATCACTCTCAAGAAGTATAAGCCCTTTTACAAAAGTGAACAAATTATTTATTAACTCAAAACAAAAATATAAAACAAACAAGAAAATAATATTTAAAAATGACTGGTTACTGATTCGTAACACACCACGGCTGTCCGCTTCCTTCGCTCTCCTCGTTGCCGTTGTCTCATTAATAATTATTTTGTTAACTCTGCATTTCACGGCCCCCCGCTCCGTATGGGATATTTGTGATGATGTTATACTATAATACGATTGTATATACATAATATAGATAATATATATATATATATATATATGTTATAAGTCATCATATTATTATTTTATTACAACATTACTAATTACATATCAATCAATACTGTTAACATTAACTTTAAATCATTTTACTTTCACTTGTTATACTTGTTACATTACACATAAAGAAGCATGGATATAAAACTTCTCAAATTTACAAATAATTTCAAAAATTAAATTATTATCTTAAATTATAAAAAGTTAATGCGTAAAAGGCATATAAATATTCAACTGAATAAATTGTTTCTTTTACATAAAGTTTATTGATTGGCTAATTCAGAGGGGTTTTAATTCACCCTTATACTTGACAAAAAACAAAAAATGCTATTCAATTTCATTATTACAATATTGCTAATGAGACTTGAAACATTCATTATATACCTAATATTATGTATTAATTCGCACCTGGTGAATGGATCTTCACATGAGAACAATCCAATTCAAGGTATTGAAGACCTGGAACAATAGTACTTCTTTATTTGACAATGAAAACTTAAAATCATTAGATTCAATTGATCTTCCTATTGAAGTATCCAGAATTTTATCATCGGTACCAGAAAGATCCAAATTAATATTTGTAAAATCGGTTAAATCTCATTATATATCGGCAGGAAAACATATATTAAATAAAACTTCTTTTCTGCATGCTACCAAAATAAAATATTTTCGTTGTTTAAAGCCAACTGAATTACAAGTTAAAAGAAGTTGCTCAGATGTAGTTAAAATATCTACATATCTACCTTTTGAAGTTGACTCAGGAGTTTTAGCAGATGAGTGGAGATTGCTTAGATGTGAATCTCAATTACAAACTAAAATCTCCAACAATGGATTAGTTGCAGAAATGCGCATAGATCACTACTGGAATCAAATTATACAAATTCAGGATAGTTTAGGTGATGTTGAACGTCAGTTTTCAGTCTCAGGTAATGAATTACAGATGATAAAACAGCCATGTCTTGTCGAATGTTAAATGCTCGTCTAAACATTAAGTCAGGCTTACAATTTTATCAAAACCGACCAGACTTGGTGCCAATTTCAAAAAAAATTGATGGTTGCTGCACAAATGGCTAGACAGAATTATATTACTTATTTAGATGACCAAAAGAAACTTGAACAAGAAACAATTGAGCTAAGACAACAAAGGGAGAATGAAGAAATTCAAATACAAAAAGACTTAGCAGAGGTAGAAAAGACAAAAAAAAATATACAAGCACTAAAAGGACAGCTTAAGTCTACAGTAAATATTCAAATCAATCAAAAGAAAGCAGCTGATCAATTATTAAATTATGCTAATAAAAGATTAAAAAAGCGTTAGACAAAAGTGATGCTGTTGAAGCAAAAATAGCCCAAAATATGATCGAAGCAGCAACAAAACTAAGAAATGAAGAGCGTAAAAATGAATCAGAAGTAGGTCTCATCTATAAGAAAATTGAAAAAAGAAAAAAACTGCTTAATTACTAATTTTATTAAAAAGTCAAAGACTGATAAAAAGGACCGAGTTTCCTATTATATATAATTTTTTATTTATTGATCAACAAAAAAGTGATATTTATTATTTTAATATTAGTTGATTTAAATTACCATAGTTTTAAGCTTTAAACTAAAGGATTATTTGGGTAAGCACACTTGTTTTAATCTATATATTATCTATATATTAATCTATAATATTATAGATTAATTGTTATACATTTTAAATCAATTTCTATAGTTGTTATATTTGTTTGTTACCTACATTTTATTTATGTTATATAATTTACTATAGGTAGAAGGTAGAACCACCTGTTATAAATATTAAAAAACAAAATGTTTTATAATAATATGTACTATTTATAACTTTTAAATAATAAACTAAAAAATTATAACACAACTGAAAATATTTTAAGCTGTTTTTTTTTTATATTTAATATGTTTGTTTGAAAAAACACCTATAATATGCGAATAATACTCACTTTTTACTAGAATATTAAGTAGTAACTGGGTCCCTGGGGGGCCACCACCGCCACCGCTACCCGTACCTCCACCCGCCACTCGCCAAAGGTACCGCCACCCGTACTTCCACTCGCTACCCAGCCATGGTTAGCGCCGCCGTTACACCGCCCCCCGCCCCGCCATTGATGCCGCAAGGTTAGGTTATCTTTTAAGCTATTTGTCATATTCCAGAGCCTCTGATTCATTGAGCGATTTGCTACAAGTTCTTCATGAATTGCTTGTAAAATATTTGGAGTTCCTTCTATAATAACGTTTTAGTATAATGTTTTTTATGAAATTAAATTATCTATTAAATTATTTACTGTTAGTACAAAAAAAAAAGAAATATACAATGTCATAATATAAGGGTTGTTCAGTACCTAATAATACAAGTACCTATATTTAATATTAAATTTAATGAGTTTTGTAAAATGTGTGTATACTATACACTGAATACTGTTCAAAAAAATAAAAATAAATTATATTACCTTTAGGAGAATCTTGGGAACTTGAAGATGATTGATTTTGAATATCGAAATGATTAACCTGTCATGCAAAATAATAAATATTAAACAGTTAATTTAGGTTCCTATAGTCAGTTCTATACGTTTTTATGAAATATCGAATGTATCTAAGAGGTAAATTGTTTGAATTAAGTTTACATTTGTTTAAACTATACCTGTGATTCTGTGTATGATGATTCATAATATGCTAATGGTTGCATCATACTTGAGTATTGCATTTTTATTGAGTTTGGTGTAGTTACAGATTGAACATTCAGATTTGTATACGATTTTTCTTGGTTATCAGCAAATGCTGGTACTGATTGAAAATAAGAACTTGGTAGTACATTTGTGTAATTTGTACTATCTTCTTGGCTTATAATGGAATTAGGTAGAGTTAATTCACTGATGAAAAACTATTTCCATGAGTAGAAGTTGATGTAGATGGTTTTAAGTTTGTATAAAATGTTTCTTGGTTAGAAATAAGTACTTGTGTTGAATTTTGTTGAGTTTTTGTTGTATTAAAAAGTAATTCATTTTGATTTCTGGGAGGTACAATGGTATAACTTGAATCTTAAAAAATAATAAATCAGACAAAATATGTTATTTAAAAAAAAAGTATTGTTAATAATTTGAGGAACCAATAAATATTTACCTTCATTTTCACTACTATCACTAGTTTCTACAGTTATACTCTTTTTGTTTCTTTTAAATGGATGATTTAAAATATTCTCATTGTCTGTGGACTCTACTTCAATTCGTTCATGTCAAGCTTTATTGAAATGACCTATATAGGTTATATAAAATATCAAAATTGCCACTTCAGTGATCAACTTAAGTTTAAATGTTTCATTAATGACGTCGTATTCAAAGTTGGATTTTACATACTGTAAGTCTTGTTGCCTCCAACTACACGGACTTTATATTGCAGCCAAGACTGATCTGGATCAATAGCATCTATTAAATCTGTACTAGTCACCCTTGTAGAAGGCCAGTAACAATATTGTATTGTACTGGCAGACAATTGCTTGGTTTCTGTTTCAATAAGCCAATTTATTGGAAATACACTATAGTCTTTAGCAGGAGAAAAAATGACGACTAACTATTTTTGTTTTTTTGAATGATTCTGAAAGGATATGGAAAATGACAGTTTATCTTTTGATAAAATATTTATGTAGGTAATAGGTACCTAGGTACAGTAGGTAATTAAATAAAACAAAATAAAAATGAATATTATTGAATAAAAACAATATTGGAATCAATTTTACTTAAATGTAACTGATACCAAAAAAATTCAAAGTAAGATTCACTCAGTAAACTAAACTATTCTATCTAGGTACAGTTTTGCAAAAAAAGCTGGTGCAATATCTTTATTTTTCAGTATACAAAAAAACATATTTAATGATTTATGTGAGAGATGGTTTAATAGATTGTTAAATAAAACAATTTGTTTAGTTACCTATCTGGTGTCTTTAGCTCTTTGTTCATAAGAAGTATTTAAGTCGTGATATTTATTTTTACAAAACTTTATCTGTTACATAGGATATAATAATATAATATTTATTATTTTTTTAGGATCAAACTGATTCATAAGTGATGCTTCTTTAAACTTAATAAATTACCAAATTATTTTCAACTCATTTATTGAATATTATATCGATGGTGGAAAGGCCAAGTGACGTAACCCACAAAAATGCAATTTTACAGGAGAGACCAAAACGTTATTAGTTTTGTTAAAAATTATCCAATGAAGCTAAAATTTAATTGGTTAATTGTTGATTACGTATTCTAACAAATAATTATACTATTAAAAGTTAGAAATGATTTTTTAAACTAGTTATTATGCTTCAAAGTGAGGGTAGTTGAGAGTAACAGTATTTGAAATGGTGGGTTACGTTATGAGCTTTTTTGGATTACATTACTTGTACATCATGAAGGATCATTATAGCTAAATATGCTTAATAAATGTAACCCTCAATATAATATTATTATTATTTAATAAAAAATAGATTTTATTAATAAAATCTAGGGTTTTATATTTTATGGGTGATTAATTGAGATCATAAAGAATTAAATACACATACCTAGTAATTATTACTATTTTTCAATAAATAAATAAATTATATAATTATGGTTTATAATTTTATTATAACTGAAAATAAAAAGGATAACAATTAAAAATTAAAAATAAATTTGAAACTTAATGAGAAAAATATAAACAAATTAATACTTAGAAATAGTTAATGAACTAAAATATTTAATAATTAAAAGTCTTATAACAATCACAATAAGTAAAAAATTTTAAAAATAAAAATAACTTTGTACTTATAATTTAATTATAAAAACATACTAATAACTTTATAAAATATAATACTGGTTTTAAAAAAAACTTGATATAACAAGATAATAATATA
>VUJU01005814.1:0-12388 GCA_009835225.1 Aphis craccivora
ATATTTTGAAATTTAAATCACGTAAAGAAAACGCAAATCTTAATAACTGGTAAAATTGTCAAGTATCTACGACTTATACTTTTTGAATAATAACAAATATTTAAAATCGTTTGAGGATAAATCGTTATGTTACGCTATTTCGTAAAAATTTAAAATTCAAACGCACATAAAATTTTTAATATAATGATGCTTCGAGTTTTCTTTATAGCTACTTGAAGGTAAATTTATGGAAAACTTAGTGTTCTATTTTTAACTCTTAGTTATTAATACAAGAATTTTTATGATTTCTCAACTTCAAAATTACATGCAAATTTTCGCGTTTTCGACAGATTTCGTAAAAATTTGAACTATAAACGCTTATAAAAAAATTTTGACTAGCGATTTTTAATTTTTTTTAACTGCAATTAGAACAACTCATAAGGAACTTTGTATTAAATTTTCAAAACTTTTTGGACATCCAATTTTTTTTTATCGTCACTTCAAAAAAATTTCTCAAAAAAATCGAAAATTTCAGTGGTCTATAAATAACTCAAAAAATTCAAAATTTTTTGAAAATTTAACTGTATATAGATGACACTAACATAAACATTTGGTGATAATTTCAAGTATTTACAGTAATTGGTTTTTGAATTACAACCATATAAAAAAATCTGGTCAAAAACTGGTTTTTTGTAAAAATTCCCGTTTTTCCTTAATTTTTTTTTTTGGTTTTTCCCGGTGCTTTTGAAAACTTTTGGGAATTTCAAAAAATGACCTGCCAATTCACTAAATAGATTAAATTTTCCATTGAAAACTACCCCCAAAGTTTGAAATTGAAGCGTTATTTCGATACGTAAAAAAAAACACAACATTGTAAAATCAATACATGCCTATGAATAGCTCAAAATGGACAAATTTTATCATAGAATGAAAATAATAATATAAATATTTTTGTAAAATTCAAGTATTTACTTTATTTGTTTTTGAAAATCCAATGTTGTAAAAATTTGAATTTTAAATGGTCATAAAAAATTAATTTGGCTCTAGAAGAAATTTTTTTTCTTGGGTTGAAAAACTTATAAAAAGCCTTGTGTTCAATTTTTAAATCTTAAGTATAAACAGAAATATTTTTATGTATTTCTATTTACTTATAAAATAAATTCTATTTTTTAAGATTCACAAGAATTCATGAAAAAAAAAATAAAATTTTCTATTAATAGCTCAAAAAAAAAACTAAAATGTTTTAAAAATGATATCATATTAATATATTATACATATAAACACTTATTGAAACAAGTTTAAGTTTTTTTAATAATACGTTTTAAAATTATAACAAAATAAAGAAATCAATTTAGTCAAAATCTAGATTAGCACAAAAATTCCATTTATCAATTTTAATTTTAATGTTTCTAAAGTAAAAAACTTTAATGAAGAACATTGAAGCATCTTGTCAAATAACTTATCGTGAACTCATACACGAAAAAACACATATCATTATAAGATTAATACATTCATCACACTTCTAAAATTAGGTTATGTTAGGTTGAAATAAAATAAAATAAATATCATGGGGAGTGGATTTTTTCATTTTATACAAAGTTCGATTATAGTTAAGTTAAGATCTTCGCAATAATAAAATAAAATTAAGTCGGTTTATAGTTTGTAGCCTTCAATATTTTATAGCAATATTTTCAGAATTATTTATTTTTATTATGAATCTATATGAAAGAAATTTAGTATTTAATATTTAAAATTTAGCCATTAAATATCAGACTATTTTTTTTTTCGTCGCTCTTGAATGAATTACAATTCATATAATAAAAATTTAAGACATCGATAAAGTTTTTGAACTAAATAGTTAAAAATAAACAAAATATATTGTGTATTTTTTTTAGGTGGTTGGTATCATAACTCGAAAGGACTTGGCAAAATTTCGGCTTTGGAGAAAAGCTGCTACAATGGGACTAAAAGAAGTCAATGTGTACTAAAACATGAAATATAAAATATTATATTTATCGTTTTAAAATGTATTCTCGTAACTTAAGCTTACACTTAGATGTGTAATTTTGGATTTATGAGGTAATTTCGCTGGACTTTTCTTTCTTCACATCTTATAGTGTGTATTTAAATTTTATTGAATACTGATCTATTTGCTTATTGTATAATATGTACAAATAGATTGTAAATAAAAAATAGCAATGTCATTCATTAAAATATTTTTTAAAACACTGACTTGTACACATATTAAGGTATGTATGTTCGTTGACATTTTAACGGTCATTTATTATATATTCATTATTCATAATTATTATCTAACAAAATAAATGATTAAATTTTAAAATAATAATATTTATCTTTTTATAAAGACCTTAGACGAAATTTTAACACAACACTGAAATATTACTATACATTTTTCAACAAGCTTTATTATTATGTGCAGTAACATACTAATTAGTAATTATGAACTTGTAAAGTAGAAAATGCAAATTATACAGTTAACATATAAATCATATAATACAATTGTGGAATGCATAAAAATAAAAATGCATAAAATACTAAGAAGTCGCTTTGCTGTATTAGGCCTATTAGCAATAACGCTAAGAACCTAATCGAGTTAATATTTAGTAAAAATAACTATTATTATTTGTTATACCCTTATAGGTATTAAAAGAGATTTGACTAATTTACTCCATAGATGTTAATTCATGACAACCAACGCGGCACGTACCTTTTTTAGATGTTTACTTATAACTTATAATAGGTTATAAGGGTATCTAGTGAATTAGTGAATATTGGATTATGCCTATTAAATTTATGTTATCAAATATATTATATCGCATAATGTTATTACCTCAGATCTTAGATGCTCCAATTAATTTCTAAAAACTGTAAGTATTCCATACTTGCTTTTTTTCTATTAATATTTTATTAACATTAACGCAACGAGAAAGATAATATCCACATAAGATTTTTTGTCAACTGCTCAGATGAAGTATTATATAGTTTCTATATAAAAATGTAAAACTTAATTAATCATTTACTATGGGGCTGTTACCGATTTAGTTCTTTTATCCTAAATGCCGAATCGGTTCACGTTTAAAAAAGGAATTATTCAGGTCAAATAGTTATAATTTTCACTTTTAAGTAATTTTTTGTAATATGAAATTATAATAATATGTAAAAATATAATTTTTATAAAATTTAAATTAAAAGTATAAATGTGCTTACCTATACAATAAAATGGCAATACATTTTTATATCGATATGTTACAAAATTATCACTGATAACTAGATCGATTAAGATAACATTCATATAGTATCAAATATTGAGGTATCTATACGTACTCTAACTTATTGATATATAATAATTATTTTATAAACGTATAATAATAATGTTAGTGAGCATTTTGATTGATTTCAGATTGATCAGTCTCGAATAACACATCGTCATTTATAAATCAATTTGTTTTCGTTTTTTTTTTTTTTTTGTGAAAAGAGAAATAAGTTGTTGACTATTGACAATTATAAGTTCGAATTTCAAATAATCTCGCGAATAACATACATAGATAGTATGTATTGGATTAAATTGTAAAGCACACGTTAAATTGATTGAAGTTTGCACGCATAGTCGTGTAAAATCTTAACTTATAACCACAAAAGGAAGGCGATGTTACATAGTTATATGACAACAATTGACAAATGCGTTAAAAAGAAAATGTGCCAAACTTATTACAAAGTGACTATTCTAAAATTATACGTAAGAAGATAGCTTCAAGTTCAACCAGTTAAAGTGTGTCACTAATTTTATTCGAAATGGTATTAATAGAGTGTTTAAAAATTTGAATACTACTAAATTAGAAAAAATTTCTAAGTTAGGTACCTTCTAATCTTAAAGAACTCCACAAAAATGTGATCGAATATTCAATAATAACTAATCTCGGAAGATACTTTGTTTATACATTTATAACAATAATGATTCTATCAACAATAAAATTACATTTACATGCACTATGCACACAGAACTTGGAACAATTCAAGTTGTTCCAATTATAGGTTATTAGTAATAACCTATAATAACTTATTACTTCCCAGTGTGCAATAATGTGTACTATAAACATACAAGGTATGTTTCCATATAACATGCAACATCAATTTGCATGTTGAATTTGCGTTTATGTGATGTCCCTGATACTGCTAATGTCCGGTGTTTGCAACCTAATCATCAACGTTTTAAATCTGTTAGTTTCTAACATACCTGCAACTGCAATATAGTGTTTATAACAAAAAGTTATATTTGGGTTACATTGTAAACATAGTTAGAACGTCATGTTAAAACAATGAATAAACCTCTGTAATAATAATTGGAAAAAAATAACAATAAAATATCTCATTCCATATGCGGGTATCGAACTTCGAACAGCGACGTTATCTATCTATTTGGGACCCTAAATCCTACGCGTTACTAAGCAATTGTTTATCGACGGAACATTCAAAAGTTGTTCAAAGCAATTTAATCAATATTATTTTCTATTTTTATTAAGACACACAATAATTGTGTATCTCTTTTATAACCTACTGCCGGAAAAAGCTATTGACACTTATATTTTTTCTTTAAATAAAGCCAACAATTCTGAAACAATTTTAGATTTTGAACGGAGTGATGAATCCATGAATGTATTGATTTTACAATGATGTGTTTTTTGTATGTGTGTGTGCGTACAGTATAACTAGTCGAAATAATGCTTCAATTTCAAACTTCGGGGGTGGTTTCCGATGGCAAAGTAAATATTCTAGGTGCATTATAGATGTCAAAAGTAAACATTTTCAAAGTTTTCAAAAAAATCGAGAAACAGAAAATAAAAAGTGACGGAAAAACGGGAATTTTTACTCAAAACCAATTTTCGACTAAATCGATTTTTTTATGCGGTTACAACTTAAAAACTAATCATTGTAAATACTTGAAACTTTCACCACATGTTTATACTACAGTTAGTAATACATAGCTAAATTTTCAAAATATTTTGACTTTTTTGAGCTATTTATAGCCAACTGAAATTTTCGATTTTATGAGAATTTTTTTTTGAAGTGTCGATAAAAAAAATTGTCCAAAAAAACTTGAGAATTTAATACAAAGTTCCGTATGAGTTCCTTATGAGTTTTTCTTATTAAAGTTCAAATCGTTAGTCACAATTTTTTTTATAAGCGTTTATAGTTCAAATTTTTATGAAATAAGTTATAATCATAAAAATTTGCAAGTAATTTTGAAGTTGAAAAATCATAAAAATGTTTGTGTTTACATCTAAGGTTAAATAATTCAATACTAAGTTTTTCATACATTTTCCTTCAAATAGCTATAGAGAAAACTCGAAGCATCATTATAGGAAAAATGTAATGTGCGTTTGAATTTTAAATTTTTACGAAACCGCGTAATAATAACGATTTATCTTCATACGAAATTAAATATTAATTGTTATAAGTAATTCAAAAAGTATAAGTCGTAGATACTTGAAAATTTCACCAGTTATTTAGATTGGCATTTTCTTTACATAATTTAGTTTTTAAATATTTCGCTTATTTTAATGCTATTTATAGGAATTTGAAATATTCGTTTTTGTTTAGTTTTTTTTTTTTTTTTTTATATATAAATATCAATAAAAATTTTTTAGCTGAATCAAAATACTTGAAAATGTAATACAAAGTTCCTCATAAGTTATTCTTATAGCGATTATAAAATTATAAGAATACAAAGGAACAATTTTTTTTTTTTTTTATTGGCGATTGAAGTTTAAATATTGACAAAAATTTGTCAAAATCATGAATATTTGCAAAATATTTTGTATGTAGGCACAGTTCATAAAAAATGATGTTAAAAGTAACTACAGTGCGTTTCACGAAACTAGCGACTCCGGAGTGGCGCTTTCGGTGGCAGATTTTCGTAAGGGGTTCCTAACGTGTGGGACTAAAAGAAAAATAGCCTAATTACCACGCATTGTGTACAAGTTTGAGAAACCGCGGAAAAATGAAATTTTGCCACCGGGAGCGCCACTGCTGAGTCACTAGTTTTGTGAAATGCACTGTAAGAGTGGAAAATGTAATACAAGATTTTCTATAAGTTTAGTTTACAATAATTATAAAAAAATTTTAATTTTGGTGTATTCACCAATAAACCACTTTTTTCACCAACCACTGGAAATTATATCCTAGGCAGTGCTTCTCAACCTAGGGGACATAGCCCTCTAGGGGGACTTGAAATATTTATTTCATTTAAAATATTTTCGATTATTTAGTTATTTTCTTTACATTTTAATAATTTATTTGTGTGAAATAGTTAATGTAAATTTAGTATATCATTAAGAAAAAATAATTAATGATTTTGATTGAGAGAGGGCCTTGACAGTATTACATTAAATTTAGCGGGCCCTATAACAAAAAAGGTTGAGAAGCACTGTCCTAGGCTGTTAAATTTAATTAGATAAAACGTTTGACAAATTAACCACTGTAGTATTAAATAATTATAAATCTTTAATCGAGTTGCCTGTAGACATAAGTACATTTTTAGAAGTTTATAGAGTATATATCTTGAAAAAATAGATGAAAAATAAAATATTTAAATATTTCTGGAATTATAATGGTTTATTCTAAAATTTAAACGATCAAGAATTTCAGGACAGTCAATAATATCATTATGTAATAGTTTATACAAAAATATACAGTTTATGGTATTAAATCTTTTATTCAGATGCATTATTGAAAAAAAAACTGTCAATAGGTAATAGATATCGTATCCAGAAGTGGATTTCTTTTATAATAGGATTTCCAAGATAGGTAAGATAGGTTTTAGAAAGTTAATCAGGACCGTAGATAAACTGTAATTTTAGATAATATTGTTAGTTTGTCAAATTAAAGAAGCATAGTCAAAATTATACCGAATTAGGGTGAAATATAAAAGTGTTTTAAGAACTAACACTTATAGAAAATTATTTTCGTTACACCGGGTTAGGTTAGGTTATACCATTGATAAAGGCTGTTTAGGTCATTTTAATGTCAAGCTATCCGTTGGTCCAACACTTATTTTTTAATTTTCTGCGGCAGATATGAATAATTCCTATTTTATCTCAATATCTTTTGTCCACCAGTACGTTGGCTTTTTTCCATCTATATATGTGCTATTTGATATAATACTTATGTTAAATTCCCTCCCTATGTAATCCACAAGTTTCCTAACACATGCAAATGCTGAGCCCGCTCTCTGTAACTGATACTTGTTCAGGAATGTCTGAAATTTTACTCTGTCCAATCTCTTTTAACTCCACATTTTCACAGGTTGATGACTAATAAGTAGTTCATCCGTATTGGAAAACAAGTTAAATGTGATATATCTGTAGTGCAGGCTAAGAGATTTAGTTTCATCGAGAACTTTCCAATCACTGATCTTATTGTCTATACTTGACGATCCGAAAGTTATGTCTAAGAAGGTCTTTAACTTTCCGCGAGCGAATGTTCCCAAATTTCCGGAGATACAAGTTAACATATTCAATGATGACATCAGTCATCAAGCCAGATAACAGAGATCTCCTGGCATCTTCTAGGAACTTCCTTAGCTGCCAGACTTTGAATTTAAGTCTCCAGCTACGACTGTCGTCCGAGTTGAATCTCGAATACTGGCTTCCAATCGGTCCAAGAAATTCGTAATTTGGTGATCATAATGATCATATGAATCACAGAGTCTTCTCAAGTCACTATAATATATTAAGTGCTATATTTGTGTAGTTGAAAAACATCCATATTATAAATAGCCTGGTTTTATAATAACGAATTTTGGTTCATTATTTTTATATTATTATTATAAAAAATGTTTTATCTCAATAATTCCCATGTATTATTATTTAAGATAAATCATTTGTATAAAAAATACTGTTGTAGGTAAATTCAAGCGAAAAAACAATTTCAAAAGGAGGCTGCAGGTTGTAATATTCATCGGTAAATATTCGAAGAGGGTTAGTCAAGGAATAATAAATGATAACGCAATAATATCACAGCAACTGCATCAGTAGGTGGATATAGATATAAATATAAACGCAAAATATTTTATGCATTACGTGCTCCGTGTTTATGAAAAATGTTTATATTTAATATTGTACCTTGTTTGTATAAACGCCTTTTCAGATATAATAATATAAAAATATCGCAGTATTCAAAAAAATATAAAAAATATATAGCCGCGTATAAAACGATTTGTACCTATTGTTCTTGTTTTGTTTACTGAATACGTTCTAAAAATTCTCGTAAACAATAAGAGACTAATTTATTGTTTATAAAAACTTTTCATCATATATATATACAGTATGTTCACCAATTTAAGGAATTATTTCTCGGATGGATTATTTTGGAATAAATCAATTTTTTTACAAGCTGATGGTATATAAAATATAAATACACATTTTTAGATATATTTCAAAATCTTTTGAAACAAGTCTATGCATGTTGCATGCGCAGTAAAAACTTTTTTTTTAATATCAACACCTATTTTGAACGCCACATTCGGATAGGGCTATTTTTTAAGCAATTTTGATGTACCTATGATGTACCTATATAACATGTATAGGTCTTATATATGTTCTAAATTCAAAATTGACTGAATAAGAGTCATTTCAACTTTAATAAATAATACATTTTTTTTAAAAATTAGTAAAATCATTTAAAATTAATTCTTATTGGTTACTTTTTGAATATTTGTACGTATTTCTTTTAGAAGTGTTATAATACTTATAATTTTATAAGTACCTACCCATATTACGTTAGTTTTGTTTATAACTTCTAAAAATAAAAACGTACAAATATTCAAAAAGTAACCAATAAGAATTAATTTCAAATGAATTTAGTAATTTGTATGTATACATGATAATTTACTTAAGATGATGAATAAAATTTTCCTTTAAATAATACATTTATTAACTCTTTAAGTGCCAAGCACTTTTAAAATTATGATTTTTGAAATTTTCAAATATTCTTAAAACCAAGACTTCAAATTCTTGAAAATGTTGGTGTTACAAAAGGAATGTCCAATAACGATATAAACTTCTACTTTTAAAATGAAAACCCTCTTTTTATAATTTTTTAAAACTTGTGATGATAAACATAATTAATTATTAATATTTTTTGTTTAATATTGTACTTTTTTTCAAAATCCTAACGATTATACTATTTCAGTATCTAATTAAAGTATTTAGTACTAATGATAATAGTTCTTAAAATATAAAAAAATACAAAATAAATGTATTATTATACATAGTAGAACTGTTTTTCCAAACTACAAATATAGATAAATTAATATTGATTACTAAATTGTTAAATTTAATATAGCCTCCTCCATATCTTCAAAATCATGGACCTATTATCCTTATTACTCAAAGTTAAATAACTAAACAAGTACTCGTTTGAATTTTGATTTCAATAAGTTAAATTTTTAGAAATATTGTTCACTAAATAATTTCCAAGAGAAAAGAGCGATTCTCAGTTGAAAAAACAGAAAATTTAATTTGTACAGGATACTCCTTATGTAAATTAAAACATAGAATTTTAAACATTGTCTTTATTAATAAAGTTATAATGTATTTAAAAATTCTATAAATTTAAGTTTGAATAATTGTATTATTGAAAAAAAGGGAGTGACCACAATAATGGCGAATGAATTACCCTGCATAATTAGCTACACACTAATAAACGTATACTCGAATGACGTAGTCACGTTATTACATCGACAGGTCCACCTCGTCGCCGGCAACCAGACTCGTGTATTACATTCATAGCCATTAGCCTCACCAGGTATAAAAGTCATTTCACGAAGATTAACTATTTGAAACGTACTAGAATATAAAGTGCGAAAAACGCTGAAATTTTCATATAATATACTTATAAGTTATATACGTCGAAACTCGACCTAAAACAACATATTCACCATCAAGACTATTATATAGATACCTTCAACTAATCTGTTATGTATAATATTTTATCGGTTATTTTAACGGCATAATTTGGTTTTATAATTTCATCGAGTAGGTAACCCGTAACCAAAGCTCAAGTATTTTTTTTTTTTTTTTACTGTCTTGCGTGTGCGTTTGTATTTATACAAGTAATTCACCAATTATGTTCGTTCTTTATTTTTCTTCAATAATACAATAATTCAAAATTGGAGTTTTGAAAATTTAAAATATAAATAAAGACCATATTTTCAATTTCTCAAAATATTTTTTATTATTTAAGAAACGACTACTTCTGTTTTTAAAATAACAATTAAGTCAATCCCCTTTTCCTACTGTAATTTATTTCACTGTAACACAATTGCGCCCCACAAAATAAACGAGTAGGTTAGGTGCTGGTCCTTTTAACAACTTTCCTTCCCAATTTTATGAAAACTGATAAAAAGAGTTAATTTTTTAAAAATTGTTTCATATTATGACATCAGTACACTCAATACACTACATAAAAAGTTAAAAATATTAATACATTAAAAACTACATACTCCTGTATACTTTTACTTTATACAAAATACCTGGTTATTATATTATAGCTTAAAAGATATCGGTTTAAAAGTTGTATGTCTTTATTTTAAACACATTGGAATAATACAAATATTTATTTTGCCTTGTGAAATTTGAATGCAATATTTTTAAATAGTGTATTGGAAAATTGTTTAAAGACAACACACAAAAATAAATAAATATATACTTTGTTTCTGACATAGTCCACAATTATATATATTTAAATTTTTTTTTTCTTATTTATCTTATTTAATTTCTTTTTTTTTATATTTTTTAAAGCATTATTAATACCGATTTTAGTATTGTAATTGAGCTATTTTTTAAAAAACCATATTATTTTTGAATTTTTGGGATTTTTTTAAAAAAATAAACCTTCGGGATTTTTTTTTTGCGGCAATTTCAAAATCGACATGCCCTATAAAGGGTTAAACATTTTGGTGTATTCAGGCCATTAAATCATAAACCACCTTTTTCATCAACCCCTAGAAATTATATCCTAGGCTGACAAATCATCTTCGTTCAGAATCGTTTTTTGTATATAATTATACCTATCATTGAATTCAAATTTAATACTCCTATAATATATAATAATGATCCACACGGCACCTAGTGTAACAGAGCAGTACCCACTTACTCGCTTTTTTTTTTTTTTGTTTTTACTCGTTTTTTTTTTTTCAATTCTTATACTATTTACCTCTATAATGCACCAAGAATATTCACTTTGTCATCGGAAACCACCCCCAAAGTTTGAAATTGAATCATTATTTCGACAAGTTATGCTGTACACAAACACAAAAAACACACATCATTGTAAAATCAACATAATATTCATTACTTCGTTCAAAATCTAAAATGAAGAAAATAAATACCTAGGTAACGTCTCTGCTACTCAGTAGGTGTTGAAACATTTAGATTAGGTTTAAAGTTTTGTTTTCAAAAATATAAAACGATTTTTAATACACTGTTACTACAATAATACATATCTATTTTGCTTATACTCATTTTCGGAATGCAACATTGCATTTAAAGTTATAAAGAATCGTTTTTATATGTATGACATTTGAGGAATAGTGTATAGTCCAGGGATGACGAACCTTTCTGTACCCATGAGTCAAATAAAAATTTTGATTCAGTTTTATTTATCTTGTGTGTCAAATAATTTGATGACCTTCTTTTTAAACTTAAAAATACTAACATCCATGGTTTGAATGATAAAAAGCAGATCTTGCGTGTGTCACTTAAAGATCATGTGCGTGTCACTCCGTGACACGTGTGACATAGGTTCGCCATCTCTGGAATAGCCTAACCTGAGCCCAGCAATGGATGCACTGATTTTACGATAAAATACATATACCTATGTCCTATACCTGTGATATACCTATTATTTTTCATCGAGTTTTGTAGCAGTAAAAATACTTAAATTTTAAACTTTTAAGGAGTGTTCTAGTAAATTGAATCTAGTTTGTACTTTAAAATATTAAAAGTGAAAATTATTAGTTTTTTTTTCAAAATTAACTTAAAATTAAAAAAATTAAAATAAAAAATAAGGAAAACGGAAATTTTTATATAAAACCGTAGTATTCAACAAAATCGACTTTGTTTTTTTGGTGTAACTCAATAATAAATATCGGCAAATACATTAAATTTACACCAACTATGTATTTTAACATTTTTTACACGTACCTATGATATGATTTTCATGCAATATCAAAAAGTTGGAAAATATATTAGGTAGGTATTTGGCTATTTTAGAAATTATTGTTATAATAATTAAAAAAGTGGGCAAGTGGGTATACCACCCTGCTGTACATTAGGTGCCGTGTGGATCTTTATTATATATTATAGGAATGTTAAATTTGAACCAAATG
>VUJU01005816.1:0-12381 GCA_009835225.1 Aphis craccivora
AGTATATTCCTAGGTAGGTCAAAAGAACTCGCTCCCCTAGCACAAGCTTTGCTTTTAGGGGGTGCTGCAATATGTAACTTGTGTTATTTTTGTATTCTTATTATGTACCTATGTACTGTTTTGTTGCAATAAAGTTCATTATTATTATTATTATTATTTCGGTTAAAGATGTGGTTTGATTTTGCACGGTCTCCGTTAAATTCTCATACTTAACAAATTGTGTTCAAGACCTTGATCGAAAACAAAAATATTAAATAGGTATAAAATAATAATTGTTGATGTATAAAAATGTTGTTTTTATACTCATTAACGTAAGTAGGGTATACTATTAATAAAACAGTATGATATTTCATTATACACAGTCTGGTTTGGACTATAATATAATATATAAACAAAAATGTAATGTTATGGTAAAGTATTTTGTTTTTCATACCGTCTATAGGCATATTATTACAAGGTTAACTAATACAATATTTAGTGTAGGTACTCTATTCATGATGTTAGGAGAAAAAAATAATATCTCGGTATATAATATTATGTTGTGTTTTAAATTAATTTTTCTTTTTAACGTATCTTTTTGTAAATACAAAAAACGTATACGCGTTTGTTTTAATAATAAGATTATTATGCTTTTATCATCTCACAATTATTATTGGAACACAAAAGACGGTATAAGACCATAATATTAAAAAAATAACTAAAAATAAGAAACACTTATCTACTTTTATTTTCACTAGTTGTGTTCACTGAGTTGACTAGCAATTACATTTTACCAGCAATTACAATAGTTTCTCATTAGTAAACGAGTTAGTATAATAGTATAATAATAATAAAATATAATACATAATTAAAGTATTAATACACGTCTTCATCGATTTTCTGCAGTGATGTGCAGTTATCGAAATGTATTTAAATTAACGTATCGCGATTTGTACAATGACAATTCGAAGTATTATGTTGTTTTGTTATTATTATATAAATAAGTGATCAAAACTCTGTCATAAGCCTATTAATATTTTTCACAATAATTATATGTTTGAATGGAAAATTATAATTCAAAGCGAGATAAGTTTTGATTTTTTAAGCGTAAATTAATTTTTATTTGAGCTACAGTATAATAATATGCTACTGAGTTTTGTAAATATACAAAAAAATGCATCTGAAAAATATAGTATAGGTACTGTTATTCTATATCATTTATGGACAAAAATCTATAAATATTGGTCTATTATATTTCTCTGTATGTCACAAATACATAACCGTTGAAATATCATATTTGTCAACGAAAACACGTTCTTGCACAAGATTTCTTAAAAGTTTTTATATGCTAAAACTTTTTTTTTAATTCTTCAACTTTTCGTTATCTTTAAAGTTTTGTAAAGATTGCCTATATGTAACTCCTTTAAAATCGTGACTGTTGTGTATTCCAGGCAAATTGAACATAATATTTTATTTTCACGGTTCTTGAATATTCTCGTGTTTTTAAATGTTTAAAATGTTTGTAGTGATTTCCATTATAACCAATCAAAATAAATGTTTTTATTTTTTAGGTATCTACTACTTAATTTACTAAAAATAAATAATATGTTTAAGAATGAATTATTATCTAATAAGAATATTAATCAACGATTGATTCACTAAATATTAGTAGAAAGTCTTTGTTGGCTGTTTTAAAGACATAAGTACTGAATTAAAATCAAACATTTATTATTTTAATTGAAAAATGGTTTGTATTGTTTGTAAAATAAATGAAGTTTTATACTTATCGGTTGTTGTAGTCTGTAGAATACAAAATTAAATTAGATGCCTACATAATAACGATAATATAAATATTTAAAATATATTTTAATACACAATACTATAATATTATTGAATATAATTCAAATTTTAATTAAAAAATTAAAATATTGGTACAAAAAACATGCTAAACATAGCTTAACGTGAACACAGATTTTTTTTTCTGTTTAATTAAACCCTACGTAGTACGGCACTTATTAGCTATAATTTACATGGAGGTAGTGAAAATAATCGAAACATTTTGTAATATTTTTGTAATAATTATTTAAATTAATTTTTACATTATTTTATGAACTATAATGTGTTATCTATTTTTATATTACGTTATTATAATTAATAATTTACCACACTCACACATAATATGAATATTGTACATTGATAATTTGATAGATTTGACAGTAAAATTTATTTTTTTTTTCAAAGTATTTTTAAAAAAATGTGAAATGTGTTTAATGTAGTAACGTTTAAAGACTCGGTAAAATAGATTGAGCAGTAAAATTGATAAGTTACAGTTATATTGTAGAAATGTGGATCATCGATTAGAATTATGCATTTTTAAAGCCTAGGTATTTTAATGTTTTATAAAAGATTGTACGATAACTTATTCATTTATTTTTTAGACACATTAAGATGGACATTAGAACTGCTCGACAATTAAATTAAACACCTGACGGCTAGCTAATAAACGATTATTTTTGGTGATATGTGATATTCATTTGTATTCTATTTAACGTTTTTCTTAGAACATAATAATCAAATGTTATAATATTTATTTATTTACATTATGTTTGTTTTCTTTTTAAGATTTTAAATTCAAGGAACAACAGTAAGAAAATACACAGACATTCTAATTATTCGAATGTTATTGGATGTATTTGATACTATCTTCTATATTAGTTGAAAATATCATTGGAGTTCTCTGAAACCACGCTTCGAAATCTACAGAATTTAAATAATAAGACATTTTGAAGAATTTCATAACAATATTATGATATATTATCTTATAATTTAATATCTACTCACGATTATGTATGTGATTAAATAAAAGCTTTTAAATTATTCAGAAATAATCTTAAAATGTGAATTAAAACGTGATGAAATATGCTAATTTGTATAAAAAAAAAAATGTTGGAATAAATGTATTTATAATTTACGAATAAATCATTATCATTTAGATTTACTGATAGGATTTATTTTTAATATTTGTAACAAATGAACTTTTCTTATAATATGTTTAAAAATTGCTAATTAATTTTGTCTCATGGAATATGTAGAGAAACCAGAAGGTGACCTATAGTTGTATGGAAATCTAAGATTTTTTTTAAAATACTAATTGATCATTTGTAACTTTTTTAATATCGACAAATAGGTACATTTTTTATCTACATCATATGAATATCATTATTCATTTGTATTTATTTAAATGTGTGATAACATAATGTAATATAGTTAAATGTATATTATAATGAAATCATATAATTAATCTGTTTTATGTTATAATAGTCTGTCTGTAATATAATATAGTTTATGGCGTTCATGCTATTAACATCTGGGACGTAACTATGTTGTCTAAAAAGATACTCCTGGATGTAAACAGGAGACATTGCCCATTTGCGCCAAATTAAAGAATATTTTTTTTTCCGATCATCTATTTGCGACAAATTTACCTATGCTGAACAGTAATTTTTATGATAATAATAATCAATTAAATGTATATGTATTTTTAATATTACAATAGTTATAATACAAATTTAATTAAAACCACCAATAACTGTGATTATTTTCAGGCTCACTTCAATGCGTTATCCAAAAAATGCATTCTATGTTGAAATAATATTGATAAAAAACTTTAAAAGCAATTTTTAATCATACATAAAATTGTTATTAAAATTGAAGAGTGCTGCAATAGGTACTGTAAGTACCTGCAATCTGCATTATTAGATTTTTTAGATTAATTAATTTTTAGTAGAATCGTTTTATTTTAAATGTACAAATACAAATATTTGCATTATGTAATACTCATACATTTTACTGATGAATGATGACAAATCTTTTATTTCATTTTCATTTAAAACATTAGTTTAAGTAAATATTGCTTTGGAATTTGTTCGATTATTTATGCCAATACGTTTTTCAACACATAATGTCAATATTAGTCAGCAATTCAATGTATTCAAAAAATTACAAAAATATAAATATTACCTAAATACGTTGCAAATTAAAAAAAAAATAATGTTTTCAATTGATAGGCATAATATAAACCAATATATTATTATTTGATCTATATGTAGCTTAATCACGTAATCGCGTTTTAAAAAAATAAAGTATCTTTTATCTATAGGTAAATTACCTGGTAAAAAATGTTACTTAACTCATGTTCCTATCTAAAATAAATAACCATTTTTGTACTACAGTGGAGCAATGTTTACACGTAATTTATGGAAATCACAGATACTATTTGAATGGAAGGTCAGTGCGAAGGATTCTGTTGTGTGATGTCTTATAATAGCGTTATAGTTCTCTGTTCGAATATTAATATATGATATAGGTATTAAGTTTTGCTGGTTTACAAATATTAACAACAATACAAAATTTGCCTTTTAAAATATCATTACATAACTGCAGATGATCCCCACACTTAACTCGCGCACCGACATAGTTGTTTGTTTTATTAGAAAGCGTTTGTCAAACTGTCTTTAACTTATTACCTAGTTATTAGTAATAATACATAGACGAATGAGGATTGTCGGTTAAGTTTAAATTTTTTACTCGAAGTTTGAATAATAATACTTAGGTGTTTTTTTCTTTTATACTTATAGGCTTATAATATTATGTTTGTAATTTGGTTTAAAATGTATTTGTGTATATTTTAATTTTCTGAAGTGGAATTATTCGTTAAATTTAAGCAAGTATTAAAAAAAAAACTTTTTCAATTTGAGATTTAAGAGTATGATGTTCATCTTGAGAGGAGCTTAATCATAATAATAACTAAAATATATACTTAGGAAAAAAAATTCACCTGGTTTCACTCGCCATCGATCTCTGAGTTATAATAATAGCAATTTAACGTTTTGCGTGCTTACCTATCTCTTACCGGACCGTGTACACGAATGGACGGTTGTACATATTTATCAAACTAGGTAGGTACCTAAATGTCGTAATAGATTGACATTCACAACTAATCATTTTGGCCCTATCTCTTGAAATTATAATATAATACGTATATTGCTAAGATATCTGCACGGTCATTTGATTTAGCCGAACAATAACCGTTACCCCGATTTTTATTAGAACATAAAACTACACCGTATGGCATAAACTCTTATATAATATAGGCATATTTAAGCATAATGTTAATTACACAATCATAAACCATCTAATACTATGTATTACTATGTATGTTATTTAGGCATGTTAAAATCATAGCCGTAAACGTCGTCTACTAAAAATTTACATCTGTGACGTTTATGCTCGAACCGCGTTAACTCTGTTTCTGTATGGCATGTGCTAAGAGTGCTAAATCATCTACAAAGTAAATTATATAATATGTTGAAAAAACTGGAGAGCACTGTTTTCAGTTGGTCATGATATGATCATGAAATACACAATGAGCAACTTTCCCACCCCCACCAATTCAATAATCATTTATGAATATTTAATTATGCTCCCTTTTGGCTTAAGCATAAAGCATATTATATGTTTTTAATAGAGTTTAGTATATGGTATTAAAAAGATGATAACATGTCCATTTATACTTATGAGTATAAACTACACAATATTATTACAATATAGATAGAAAATAACATAAAATAGACTTAATTACCTTACATAATTACAGCTATATATATATTATATTGTTTATTGTATCATTATATGTTTATATTCCTAGATAATACGAATATATATATATATATATATATATATATTATATATGTATAGGGTATAGGTATAAATCATTATATTTTTATATGTGAGTACATTAGACAACTGTGTTTCGGCCTTGGCCCAGGACGAATCGAAATGCTGTTTCGTTTGTCGACGTGATCTGTCAATATTGATAGAAAAACGTATGTGTGGACTATGATGGCGATGACTATGAGAAAACACTGTGTTTGCTCATTTACGATCGGTATATTACACGAATAACAAACAGCACGTCACACGATTTTAACGCACTCGAAATACGCTTGATAATAATATATAGGTATATTATTACATACATCATAATAAACGACGAGGTATGTATAGTGTGTGGAAGGTACCGCGTATATGGTTACGCGTGGGGTCCGAAAGTTATTGTGTTCGGTTGTGGGCACAGTATAATAAAAAGAATATGGTATGGTGTCGGTAAGCGGACAGATGTGTATGCGATATTATAACGTATAGTTGATTTTGTAGTGTCGTATAGACCACAGCCGTTTCCAAAACAGTTTGATTCGCGGTTCCCTTTTGAGCAACTGCATTAAGCGAATCACAAGCCGTTTACATAAATTATATTTTTCTAAAGGACATTTTAAGAGATCCGAATGTTGTAGTTAAACTATTAATGTCTTATTTATATATTAATATTAGGCACCATTGAAGATCATAGTTTTCAAACTGTTCGAATCTAAATGAAAACAAAAAAATGCATTTGGTGTTGGAGAGTAAAATATTTTGAAATATATCGACGTTAGAAAAAGATGGCGTTTTTAAAATCATATTAAAAAAAATACAAAAATACACTACAAATATTAGTCCCCCACTCTAAATTGTAATGCATTGTTGTTTGATATTATTATAATATTATATTTCATTATAGTGCCTACGATTTTGAACTTTATTGCGATCAACTCAAGTCGTAGATGTATCTATAGTAAAAATTGTTGTAATTATATGATGTAATCATATTGGGTATATAATCTATGTACAAGTATATTTTTAAACGACCATAAAACTGCCAAATCGTAACAAAATATTATACATTGCATTATCTATAAAATTTGTGAACTCAATTTTATGCGTTAGTATAGACGACATAATACAAGACGAATTCTATGATTTTATACATAATCAGTGGTGTCAAACTTTCCAAATTTATAATACAGGGGATAAAATAAAGAAGTGAATACGAGGTTAAACGGTTGTTTTGTCCGTTAAAAAAAGATACATTCTTATTAATTGTTTATTATATCCTTTTTTTGACCTGTGAAACTGAAACTGAATTACTGGTTTTCAAATGTACGGATAAATAATATATCATAACATTTTAAAGTTTGATGTAAATAAATAATACAATTTAATAAATAATTATCGAACATAAATATAAATGGACCTCTTCTTGATGAATGGAACTCTGAATAGTACGTGAAAGGTTGGCTACCAAATAACCACAAATCAACTGATTATGAAAGATTTAGAAGAGCTGAGCCCTTACCATTAGATGGAAAAGAAAAGAAATACAGTTTATGGAAAATACTGTAAAATAGTACGTATTGATCGTTACGTATTATTATTGTTTTGGTTACAAAAATAAAAACTTTATTTCTCAAAAAAAAAAAAAAAAATATATTAATAATAATAATACATTTTAAAACTTCTAATAAAATAATAGCTTTTTGGTTGCTGTTTATGTTTAGTTGATTTGCAACGCTATAGTGGGGGATAGGAGACAGATTCTCACATGGTTAATAATTTAGTATATATATATATTTTTTTTTTTATTGATCTCTTAAAACATCGGCTACAAGAGCCATTCGTTTAACTTAACTTAAATTTAATTAACAAAGAGTGAATAGGTTACCAGTTAGATACAATATTTACATTTAGGTATTTGTATCTTAAATTAAATTAAAAATTAAAAAGCATATATTTATTTAAGACTAAACTCCTGTACAATATATATAATATATAATAGATTCTATAAACAATTATAACAAATTATCGGTTTACCAAAGTTTCTTCTGCTGTTAGATTACTTGAATTATTGGATCATATTATACACACAATAGTTCTTAACACTTTGTATTCAACATTTATAAATATTTGTTTATGTATGGACGTTTATTTTTAATTTTAAATTAAAGCATAAACCATACAATACATATTAATTAAAATAATTGATCTGTCAATTTAACAGGTGTAATTTGCACGAATTAATATGCCATTATTTAGTTATTTACAAAATTAACATAATTACTTATACAACAATAAAGGAGGTCAAGACACCATCTCTTCTTTAATTTACGACAGTGTTTTTCCGAAATAGCTGAGGTGTGTGCATTTACATTGTTTTTTTAAAGTAGATCTTTGAAGCTTCCAAGTTAGACATGAGATCTGTTAAATATATATAAAAAGCTTTAGTCTTACGTCTTAGTCATTTGTTTTAATATGAAAAGTAAAATATAAGAAATAAAAAGTGGAGCATTAGTTATTTCGCAGAATGAAATATTTGATATATAGAATATAATTGAATGTTTTTAAGCTTTAATCTTACAGTTTTAAAATTTAGTTATAAACCATAAGTCTAAATAGGGTTGAGGAATAATTTTCAAATAATAATTTTTGCTCTTAAATTTATAAAATTTTATAAAAATATGTTTATTTTAGCAATTGTTAAAAATTAACCTATTATACACTCTGATTTATAAAATTTACAAATGCTTTACTTTTATAAGTTTTTTAATTTATAAGTTAACAGTTTTTATGTACCGATATATCAATATTTTGAATTACCACGGATATATTTTTTTCAAGACTCACCATTACAGATTGCAGATTACAGGTTGCGATTGTAGATCTGTTTTTACTGCTGTTAGTTTATAAAATTAACATGATAAAGCTTAAAAAGCTGACCGAACAAACACGACGGAACTAGCTCGAATTCTAAAAGAGAGTGTTTTCCTTTGAATATTTATTTAAAAAATAAGACTTTTTAGGATTTAAAGAAGATTTTTTTAAATGAGTATTTTATATAAGCTGAATTGTTTTTGTAAATTGAGCTTTTATTTTTATAACCCTTTCACCATATTTCTGTTTTTTTTTTATTGATAGAATTAATATATTGAACCCCTTGACAATTTCCAAGTGGTTTACTTAGTAAACTGGTTTTTAAATAATTAAATCATTCAACTGATATTTTTATAGGTATTATAATTTACAATTATATGACGCACTAAAATACAATGTACCTACGTGTGTCGCAACACGTAATACATGTTTAGTATATTTCTAGATCAACATGTTGCAAATATTCTTTCGAGTTTAGTACATACACTAGTAAGTAGTAACTAGTTGGTAAGGTAGTATTATATTTTATCTTCTATAATACTATATATTATATTAGTTATTACTAATTTAAAGTTTTAAAACTTAAATTCAACCGTGATTTTATTATAAAAAAATTTTTTGAAATAAAATAAAATATAAATATTTAATATTCTATAAATATATAGGAAAATATTATAATAAACGAGGTACAATTTATTCAACCCAATTTGAGCTTATGAATTAACTCAAGTTTTAATGTTGTTAGATTGTCACTACGTAATATTATTGATTATGGTAAATGGTTAACGCCATTCCATAAAGCGAGTTGATGATTCTGTTTAGCAAAAATTAAGCTTGCATTTCCACAGCATACTTTTTAAATGATATAAAAAAAATTAATTATAATCCTTAAAAATGCTTTTAAAAAAATTTAAAAATCAGAATTTAAATAGATATAATATTAAGTGAAAAAAAAAATGGGAATAAACTTGGAGTTCGGTGAACAACTTTATGCAGGGAAAGGATCGACACACTTTGGAATTTTCAAGCAGCCTAGATTTTATTATAGTCGAGATTTCTCGTGGGCTCGTGGCATAAATTCAGATAATATAAATATAACATATATAGTAAAAAAGTGTATATTTTTAAATTTTTTATCGAATGTAATACACGTACCTACAAATCTAGTTGACATATAAATTTATAAATTTTATCTTTCAGTTGATACTTCTATACATATACTTACAGTTTACACGCCTATGTGGCTAAGTCCAATAATTATATTACATGAGAGCATTAACGTTTTTATTTTTTTTTTTAAATTATATACACATATAACTATATAAGTATAATAAGTATATATTACGTGGTAATAATTATTGTTATAATAATTGCTTATATTAAGGCTTATAGTAAAATCCGAGATTGAATATTTATTTTCGATGATCAATGTCGATTTTTAATTAAATATGTAAATAAATGTATAAAATATAATCGATTATGATTTCTTCCAATCGTATTAACAAATATTTTATCGATCAATACAGTAGAATAGTTTCACTTATGTGATGACAATTATAGGCCTATAGACTATCTATATGATATATTTTATGTTTGTATTATAAAAAATTGATTTATTGTTTTTGCTTTTGACAGTCGGTGACGTTTGATACATTGGAGTTTTATCTGCTAGCTGTATTTACTGTTATTTTTATAACCGGTTTTTCTCACGTAGTGTAGACAAGTACAGTAGTCGAATAAAAAATTCATCCGAAACACGACGCGTGCTCTCCGGCACGTCAACACGATATTATAATATTAGTAATCGTATTGTTTCTATCATCCTTACACGGAATCTTAATGATCGAGATAAAAAGGATCCTGCAATGACGCCAGTAACGGGCTCAAATACAATTTTAATATCGGTCAAAACCAGTATTGGCGTTAAACTTTTTCAGACTACTGCATAAGTGCTCAATATTGTGTCGGCGTCGTAAAAAAATAAAAACAGATGAGCAAATTGTACCTGAATGACGTGAATTAACGATATCTGTTTAAAAAAATTTAATATTAAAACATTTATAATTTATTCGTCGTTGGAGAGACGTTTTATTAAAATGTTACCAAGCACCAGATAGAACATTGGTTAGGATTTGTTGATTTTGTCGAGAAACTATTAATGAAACTTATAAATTACAATCGTTCCTCGGAGTAACCCGTGTCTCAACAATAAACGTTGTTGTCGACGACAGACTGTCGTAGGTATTTACCTACACAAATTGTATGAATACTTAAAAAATTTTCTTTTTTATTAAAGAGTTTAAGTAAAGAATGTGCCTACTAATTCGAAGTTAACATCTTAGACTTTTAGATTTTTTAGTTCAATCGAAATTAATAGAATAATTCATGATCATATTATTATACAATTGATCGATAAATAATAGAATCAAATCGACGTGAAAATTCGTGTGCATATAATATTATAGTAACTTAAATTAGAGTTATATTATGGTCACTCCAATCCGACTACTATAGTTCAATGTTTACGCCTCACGGACACCCGGGCAGGAATAGCCAATAGGTACCCACTTATACATATTAGTTATCTCCTTTTCGATTACAATATACAATATGGTGTAAATATATACTGTAAAAATAATTGACGTTTGTAACTTTAGTTTTAAATAGACAAATGTCTTGCTTTTTATTTAAATAATGTTTTTTGTATTATACAATAAATAGCAGAGATTCAGCTCCCATCCCAATATATTTGATTACCATTCATCTATGCCTGCCAGAAAAGACATCGAAGTTGAAAATCAACTGTTATCAACCAGTTAACAGACACGAAAAAATATTTATAAATAAATTCTTACATTATTGTAAAATCAATATCAACATTAATTACTCCGCTTAATATTTAAAAGGCTTGATAGACGTTTGATAATTATTTCTTACTACAAAAAAAAACCCTATTTTGCCGTTTAACCATTTAAATTATTATCATATTATGTCATATATGTTACGATTTGTTAATTTGAAGTAAAAGTATGAATTTGTTTTTCAAAAATCCATCATACTCGTTTATATTTTTAAAATAAAATAAATGCAATACTTAAACGTGCGCAATTCACAAACCTATATAAGCTATACCATCAATGATAATTAAAACTACACTTGGTCACGTATTCACTAGACAATACACCTATACTTATTTTATATTTTATAATATACTAAATAGTTTGTATTGCCATAGTCATTTCGATAATTATCCAATCACAGTAAGCATTAGGTAATACTTAAATTATATAGCACATATATATATTTTATAGCATTAAATAATAACAAAATGGGAAAAACTATCAAGATTGAGTTATGGTCATTACCTATTTTTTCTTATTAATGGCTCACGTTCTTTAGTCGGCCGATATCGAAGTGAAAAATATTTATCACTAAATTAACACTTTAAGTATTTTTAAATTTATTTTTATAAGGGGATTATAATTACTTTCATATTTTACCACTGATACGAACAATTTGTACAATGTTGTATTGATCATTTCCTAGTGATTATTTGCCAATATATATGTGTCGTTGAAAAGAAAAAAATATACAATATACTAGCAGACCCGGCGAACTCCGTTTCGCCACCAGATTCGTTTTATGTAACATTTCGTTTGGTGATTAAAAGATAAAGAAAAAAAATTTTTTTTGTTATATATTTGAAAAAGAAAATATTTATTTCATTTCACAACAGTAATAAATTCATTTCAATTACCTACTAAAATGAAGTGTTATTTAATTGTTTCATTGTAGTGCTCTTTGGTAAACCACATT
>VUJU01005817.1:0-12379 GCA_009835225.1 Aphis craccivora
TTTATTTAATAAATAATTAAAGAACTAAAGATATTTTTATAAATTACTTCGTAAAAAGATAATACATGTTTGCTTAATTAAATTAAATATTTAACTAATAATTGTGTACATTTTTACTAAATTAATTTAAAAAATACTATCAATGAAGGGAATTAAAAGATTTTTAAAATTAAAATCAATAGAGTAATAATATAAAATACATTATTTGGCATATTTAATTCTAGATATGCAAAAAACAAATTTACTAAATTTTGAAAAGTGCATAGGTACCTTATACTTTGATTTTCTTGTTGCCATCATACTCTTAGGTGGATTTGGAACATTAAAAATTGTAGGAATGGCGTCCCATTTTAATTTAATCCAGCCATCTATTCTATTTTTTTCAAATTGGTTATCCTCAAAATGCACCTGGTATTTAAATGAAATATATTTATGGTAGGAATAACTGATTAATCAAATTATTTAGGTATATAAATAAAATTTCAAACCTTACTAACTCATAAAAATGTTGACAGTATAATATTCAAATATACCTACATTTATTTTGCTAGTTTCATTTTTTTGAAACCATGACAAGTGCTAACCATTGGCGTAAAAAAACTTAAGAAAAATTGTTTTTTCGCGTGAGTGAGGCTGGAGAAACGTTTCCCTCGCCCTGCTCATGGAAAATTGAGTTTTTCGGGCAAACCGGTGCAGTACAAATTTCGGGAACGTTCGTACGAATTCATGCAAATCACGTGCTAAATATTGGCGTAAAAAAATTTGGAAAATTTGAAATGGGTAGGGTTGGGAAAACGTACGTACTACGTATATAATAAAGGTAATATACAAATTATGTATATTGTATATAATATATGAATATATATTTATATTATATTATCTGATAATTTTTAACAAAATATATATTTTATAGGCTTGTATTATTGGTGCAAAAATAAAAAAGTTATATTTTGTGGAGTCGGAAACAAATATTGTTGTATATGTCAGTTAGCTGAAAATCATAATGAAAAAACACAGGAACATGTATGTTGTAAAAATTGGAATTTGGAATTCAGCCTCAACCGCGATGCAAGCCAATATTATTGTTGAAGGGTTCAAGCAAAGTCTCCATATGCATTATAACATTATGCATATGCATCATTTTATTCTCAATTAATAGGTAAGTGACTTTATTATTATTTTTTTTTTGTATACCTATGTAATGTGGTCGGGGAATGACCAGTTAGATATAGGATATGATGCGCCACGATCGTTCCTGCGAATGAGGTTGACACCCGTGACTCGCACCTCTCCGGATAGGTATTACAAACTAAATTAAATATAACAATTATGATTTGAACTATAATAATGTTTATTATAGAAGTCTTACCAGCTAATATTGTTATAATACTATTTATTGATACATTACATAGAAATATAATAATTAACATAAAGAGGAATCACGTGCCTGAATTGCTGAGCTGTGCAACGTGCTCTGATACATTATGTATCAAATATAGTATACATAGGTATCCAAACGTAGATAATAATATATTCATAATATTATTTAATGAACCCTGGGAGCAGAAACATGCGTTAAACACAGTTAAGTCGGTGATTAAAGATAGGTACCCATATGCCTAAAAGCAGGCACTACATCTGTACGATTGTACATCCGTGGCACGCTACAGCTGCAATGGGTTGTCGGCTGGAGATGGTGATGGATGGAACTTCCCACGATGAACTGTCTGATAGATCGGGGGTTGGTGATATTGAAAGCGAAGTGGTAAATACTGGTCACGTGTTGAGCTGACATTCACATAGCTCACAACAAGTATACAAGAGTACTTTGATGGTTACAAAATAATAATATAAATGACGACGGAACTGCCTTAGGCCGATCACATAACTTGCAAACGACAACTTAATAATTTAAAATGCATGTGCTTCTCAAGCAACGAAAATCATGTATATCTCATATATGACGCCGAACTGCATGCATCAAGCTGATGACAAAAAGTGAAAATTCTCGAAGAAACGACGAGCGGCGGCGTCTCTTGCCAGTGTTGCCTACACACCTGAATTGGATGTTGTGGCGAGTGACAGAGCGTGAACAGGATATCTAGGGAGAGTTGTAGGACTCTATAGAAATAATTACCGTAGCCAGGGGTAGATGTTAGGAACTTAAAATGTATAAAAATAACCAAGGACTACATTTACAGCTATTATTATAAGTTGTATTAAATACTTAATGCTTACAAATAATTATAAGTACTTACAGATAATATGTAACAGGTGACTGTATCGTTGTCATACGGAGTTCGGTATTAGTATTATTGTGTATTCTTGTCTGGTGGTGTACCGTGAACTCCTGCCTAATACATGGTGCACAGTGGCCATAGCCTTACAATTATGTGTGCATGTTAGTAAATGTATCGGTCAGCAGTTAAGAGTTATATACATAGGTGTAATGTAACATATTATATGTATATTTGTGACATCACCCCATCCCTTAAAAAAAAATTTATAAAATAAATTTTGAACATATTATGGTGAAGTTGGACTATTGATTAAAGCTTTTTTGTTGTTTCGTGTTTCTTCATAGATTAAATCTCTACTATCTCTATTACTTCAACATTCCCCATATTGTCAATTATCAACATTAACTTTTGTGTATTCTAATTCTAAGTATTTGCTTATAGGTATTTCTACCCTGCCAGGGGAAAATTAGGTATTTCATACTTTTTCTATTTATAAATCATAACTGACAATATGAGTATGTTTGACAATGTAATACTCATAATAATTTGGTATAATAAAAAAATAAATAAACTATTCCAAAAAGTCTTGAGGACATTACATCAGTAAAAAAAAATTTTAATTTTTTGATGTATTTCCTTACAATGACTAACCTCTACAACCGAACTAAATATTTCGTGTAATATAGAAATACTATTATAAATTAAACCCACTTTTCTGATCATTTGTATTAACTTAGTATTATATACTATTTACAATTATTATGATAAATATGCATATTAGTACAATGTAGAACATAAAATGTAAATTATATATTTATATTTGTTACCCAGTTAATGAATTCGATGCTAAAGCCATAGAAAACATTTAAATAAACAAAATATTAATAAATAATAAAAAAAAAAATAAACAATAATATGAAAAGAAAAATAATAATAAACATTTGTCACATACTTATAATTCTAATTTTAATACCATCACTCTAATTCATATCTGCTACAAAAATTAAAACGTAGGTATTATAAATTTATAACCAAGAAAAAATCAGTATCGGCATATTTTTCGTCATTCATATTGACATTTTTATGTCTTTTCTTTGGCACATAGATTTAAAAAGCGTAACGGAAGTCGCGTAACAGAAAAAGCGTTACATAGAAAGCGTTATGATCTGCCTTGGCACACAGAATCGAAAAGTGTAACGATTAGTCTGTGATAGATCGTGGTTCATTTTATGTGAGACATAAAATGTCTCACTTCATTACAGATTCGTATTCAATATGACATGATTTTTTTTTCAAGCATACCTTTGTTTATATTATACTGTGATGATATTACCTTATACCCTCCTAACCACTATAAAACAACTTTACTGTTTAATAGAAAAGGTAATACTGTATTATCGCAATATCAGAAAGTTTGTTGATAGGCATGTTTTTATCACATTAATTTTGTTTGAATATTATAATAAACAAATTATTAAATATATTGTCAGATTTATTGTTGTCTTCTCAACATTTTAAATAGTTATTTTTCAACAATTACAATAATTATCAAGGGAAAACCTTTTTTAATATATGTTGCATATACATATTTGCTACATACACGTACAAAGTACGTAAAAAAAATCATGCATTGAACTCATTGAAAGTGTAAGTGTGTCAGCACTCAGCCGTCAGCTTTTAGTCGCTAGTCCTCGAGTCCTCCTGTTCCTGTGTGATTAATGATTATCAATAAATTGTCGTGTACTCAGTTATCATGCCAGTTATCATTACCATTACCTAGTGCCTATATCCGTTATCCGTTACTTGAAGATCGAAGTTTGAAGACTAGATAATATTAATTATTAAAATTATCTAAAGTCTGTTATAGGCGATGGGCAAGACAGAGGAACTTAGAAAGTATCGAAAATGTTGGGAAACAGAAAAGTGGGCTAAAGGTAATAAATTTGTATAATTGTAATTTTGAATTTAAATATAATGACAGTATATTATATTATAAATTATTGTCTTTATATCAAATATATTATGTCTGAATAGGTAAATATTAATGTATTAAACTTTAGGATGGTTAAAAGTAGCTGATCCCGATGCAAATCAAATTGGAGAAGCGTTTTGCAAGATTTGTCGGTCATTCCATAGAGCTTATTTGACTGATTTACAAAGACACGCAAATACAAAAATTCACCGTGAAAAAATGAAAAATCTGAATCCTCAACAGTTCAATCTAGACGTCTTAAGTAATTCAATTATAATCACTAATGAACAAAAAGAATTAGATTTAAAATTGTCCCTGTATGTTGCAACTCATACTTCCATAAAAGTATAGATCATCTTGGAGAAATACTAAAGGTTATAGAGAAAAAGAATAATTAACTTTTAAGTAATTTAAAGTTACATCGAATTAAATGTTCAAAATTGAATAAAAATGTGATTTCTCTATCATTATTTGAAGAGCTCATTCTGGATATAGGTACAACTCCATATTCTCTTATTATTGATGAATCGACCGATATCTCTGTAATTAAGTATTTATCTGTGTCTGTGTGTAAAATATTTCAGTACAAAAAACTTATGTGTAAAAATTGAACTTTTGAGTAGAATCGAGGTAGATAAATGTACAGCTGAAGCTCTCAATAATCATGTTTGTAATTATCTTAAATATGTTGGATTAGATGTAACTAACTTGGTAGGTATTGGTACAGATGGAGCAAATAATTTATGTGGCAAACATAACTCCCTTTTTACACTGCTAAAACAAAAAAGTCCTAACTTACAAATTGTTAGGTGCATCTGTCATTCCCTTAGTAATGGATTGTCTAAGGCCACTGAATAGTTGCTCAGTAATATAGATTTTATTTGTAAAGAAATATACAACTGGTTTCATATAAGCCCACTTAAACAATTTGAGTATAAAACCACGTTTGATCTCTTAAATTCATCTAACAAAAAATTGCATCAGTTTAAACAATTATCCGGTACTAGATGGCTGGCACGTGCACATGTAGTTAATTCAATTTTAGATAATTGGCTTGAACTGAAAACTCATTTCTCCACGGTAATTTATAAAGAAAAATGTTTTATGGAAAGAGTTATCAATGATACTTCAAGACAATACTTCAACGATCTTTTTTTTAAATTATTATTAGACCTATAATAAATGAAATCAACCACTTAAACTTGACTTTTCAAAAAAAATTTGTGGATATAGGTAAATCATATATGATTCAATTGTGACACTTCGTTATAAAAGTGTTATTGGAAATATAGATAATGATTCCGCATATAATAGTTTTAATCATTGTGATTTTGGTATAGGATACAATGAAGGTCTCTCTAACATAATTATATCACCCGAAAATAAGAATAATATTCAAAGTAGGGCATTTATGTTTATAAAACAACTATTATACGAGATACAAAAGAGACTACCAGATAATCTGAATCATTTTAGAAAATTGCAATTATTTTCTCCTTCGCAGTGTCTCAATCAATTACATCCAAGCTTTATTGAGTTACCTTTTATTTATATATTCCTTAAGCCAACTAAATTTGAGTTGTTATCTATTAAGTGGGATAAATTAGTAACTGCGAATTGGACATCATATTTAACCAAAGATAAAATTGTTGACAGCTATCATTTTTGGGCTGAAGTATACACATATCAAGATGCAGGGGCACTTTTATTTTCAGGCAATTGTCTGAATTTGTACTCAAAACTCTTGTTTTACCTTCCAGTAATGTCATAGTTGAAAGAACTTTCTCAATAATGAACTCTATAAAAGCTAAATCATGTAATAAGATTTCTATACCAATGTTAGAGGCATTATTAATAATACGGTGCCATTTCATTTCTTCTAAACATTGTTATACAATGTTCACTCCAACAAAATACATGTATAAAAGATTAAAAAATTATGTATCCTAAACTTGATGAACTTAAATCAAACAATCAAAGTAATACTGATAATAATTCTGAAGTTGATGATGATTTGATCACTTTATTTAATGAAGTTTGTTTGCCTGATTTTTATGATTAAAATGTTACTCTTTTATTAAAATTTGTTTCATTACTATTATATTTATGTATTCTAAAGAAAAATAAAACAAACGCTAAACATTGTTATTTAAAAGTTGATATTCATATAGTTTTGAACTAGTTTAAACTACCTATTTGTGAACAATAAAACTGTTGTTATTAATATTTAATTTTAAGTTACCATGTAGTTAAATAATGCTGTACGCCTATTCCTCTATGGAAGTTTTTTATTTATATTTGTTTTATCTTGAAATGTTAATATTTTATTAACATTTTTACTATTACTATTATATTTATGTATTCTATTGAAAGATACAACTGATAATTATTTTATTAATACATTTAGTAAACGATTAACATTATTATTTAAAAATAAATTCCCATATAGTTTTGAACTAGTCTAAACTATCTATTTTTGAACAATGAGACTGTTGTTATTAGTTTTTTTTATTTATCTTGTAATTGACGTCTGTACGCCTGTACCTCTATGAAAGTTTTTCATTTATAAACTTAATACATAATATACTTTATATACTTTATAACAAAATCTTGTATTAATATACATTAATACCAATGTTTGATTTTTTATGATTTTAAAGAGAAATACTGCCAAATTTAAATCTAGAAGAACCCGAAATTAATATTGTTGGGTAAGTAGATAATATCATTTTTTATTTTATACATTTTAAAATGTAATGTGTTGTTTATAAGTTTGTTATTCTTTTTATGACTAAAAATTAGTGGTTTGTACATTTTTTTAAAAGTTATTCTAACTTATTTACAAAAGTATAATTTATTTAACTAAACTATATTTAAATACATTAGTAGGTCAATTTTATTGGACACACCAAATTCTGATCAATCCAGTCCGGAACTTTTAATTGAACTTCCAGCACATAATTTGTCTTGTAATAGTTTGAATGAAACATTCGATACGGACGAAATCATGGCTCATAATTTAGAAACTGAAAATTCGAGTTCTAACGATACTATTATTTCTAAGTAAATAGTTTTTGGAGAAAAAACAAAATGAAGTATCTACACGTTGCTACGTCATTTATTTTTTTTATAGTATACTTGAAAGACGTAGAATAGTCGATATTAATGTCTTTGAGCAAATACAAAGTATTCGTCATAACAAATTTGATTGTTCTTTTTTGGATATGGTATTCCAGCACGAGTGTCGCAGAGGGTATAGGTACATCAGTGTTTACATTTAGATGCAAAATGTGTAATTTTGAAAGTACTATACATTCAGAGAGAACAGTACAGTCAAATAAAGAATTTTCTTTAGGAATAAATACAGCTATTGTAAATGGCAGTTCAGCTATTGATAATACATACAATTTATTATTTAAATTTAACTTATATAATATATATGTATATCAAACGGACGGCACAGGAGAACAGCCGTACGCGACATCGACAATGGTGGGCATGGACGCGAGCTGGGTCGCCGGACAACCACCCATGGCGAACACTGCATCTCCCAGTGCATGGCAGTTAACCTCGGGGCTCGGGCGGCGGCTCGGGACACGGCAAGGCCCAACCCACCTCGGGCACTAACGTGCCCAGCGTCGATGTATTTAAGACCGCAGCGGCACAGCTCCAGATGCTACAATAAACGCCGCCGCAGAACCGTAACATCAACGCGTTCGAGGCGAGCATGGCGAATTTCATGACTGAAATGCGCAGTGTATTCGCACAACAGCCGCCGCAGCAGGTAGCCGCGCGGTCCCCCGTCATCCCGCCACCCGTACAGGTCGTAGCAAACACACGTGAGTACGACCAGTCGGGTAAGTCAAACACGGACGGTGCAAGCAACGCTCTACCCGGAGCCAGTTACGCCGTCCGGACAGACTTTTAACAAGCAGCCGCACATAATACGCACGGTGACATGACGGGACGGACGGGGAATATGTCTAAATACACACCATACGAGGCGCGAACAAGGGAACCATCGGTACTAATACCAAGCGACGATTTACAAATCGCGCGAAATTCATTAACCGAATTTGATGGATTAGATACCGATGACCCTGTTTGGTTCATTGACAACACCGAGTCGGTGCTCGAGCAGACACACCTCATCACAGCGGGCTGGTGGAGGGCGGTCGAACCGAAATTAAAGGGAAAGGCGGGAGAGTGGCTTAGAAGCCGGAAAGCGCTCCGCCTATCCTGGGCTGAATTTATGACGGAATTTTTACAAAAATTCAACAGCACCCAAATTCAGTCACAATTACGCGCCGATATCGTATCGGTTCGACAAACGCTATCAGATTTTGTGCTGATTAAAAACCAGCAAGCGCACGAACACGCCCGGACAAAATTCCGACCCCCGTGGTTGAACTCGAATTTCCGTCAGGCTTCGTAACAGCCCTATTAGACTCGCAGGCGCAAAAATCGTACGTAAACCTGATAATAGCCAGTAAATACGGCAAATCACCCCCCACGGACCACCAAACACAGTCCGAATGGCGGACGGTCATACTGCGACAACCAGTGGTACCACCTCATTCGAAGCTAGAATAGGAGCACTCGATGTACAATTCGAAGCAACTATTCTCGATAATTTGTATTGCGACGCGTTACTAGGACACGACTTCCTTATCGACAATGAAGTCTCTTGGGATTACGCCGAGCGTACAATGCATCTGGGAGGCACATTCATACGTCGACATGCTGGAAAGGGAAAGCAGAACCACCCGCTACTAATCCCGACTTATCACAATTAGAATTTGGTAACGACACCGAAACTCACCGAAATATTAAATAAATATGCGGTAGTATTCAGTGAAAAAGTAAGACGTCACCAAATTAATTGAACACGAAATTGTACTTAAAGACCCATCACCTATCGCGCTAAAACCTTATCCGTATCCACAACAAAAACAAATGGCTATCGACGAAATGGTGCGCGACATGGAAACCCAGAGGCTCGTAGAACCGAGTACCTCACCGTGGGCCGCACCAGTAGTACTGGCAAAGAAAAAAGACGGAACTTTTCGTCTCTGTGTCGACTACAGGTGGCTTAACGACGTGACAGAATCCGACGCGTTCCCGATGTCAGATCTCAACAAAATGATAAGGCAAATGCGGAGCGCGAAAATTTTCAGCATTTTCGAACTGAGGTCAGGGTACTAGCAAGTGCCACTACACGAAAATGCGCGAAAATACACGGCTTTCCAAACACGTAGTGGTCTATTTCACCAATTTAGGGGGTACGGTGGAAGTGGACAAATGTATAACAACGCACGATCAAATCAATAAAAAACGCGCTAGTCTCATCACCGAAATTGTTACCACCCGATTACAGCAAACCGTTTTGTCTACAAACCGACGTAAGCAAAATAGGAGCTGGTGCAGTATTTTTCCAACGGGGTGACAGACCAAAGGAAAGACGCATAGTGTCCTACGCAAGCAGAAAGTTTAGCGAAACGCAAAAAAGGTACGCTGCGGTCGAACGCGAGTGCCTAGCAGTAATCTGGACGACAGACAAATTCCGTCCATACCTAGAAACCCGACGTTTCGAACTTCTAACCGACAATTCGGCATTAACATGGTTACATAGGGCGAAGGACAAAAATTCAAAATTAACACGTTGGTCATTACAGCTAGCTAATTTAGATTTCAGTACAGTGTACGTCCCGGGAATACAAAACAAAGCTCCCGATTTGTTATCCCGCGATTCAGCACCGGGCCCAACTATAGACGAAGACCGACTCGAGGAAAACTTGATAGGGGCACCATCAACGCCGAAAACCGACATTGACCTCGAGTCCGATCGTATTTTCTATATGGGAAATAACCACGATAATGACAACACGCCCCTCACCGCGACAACGCTCGGAAAGTGGCAGTCAGAAGACGCTGCAATTTTCGACGTAATCGCCGGTCAACAGTGGGACAGCCCACCGCGGAACACTAAGATCACAAAATCAGGGACCGAAATTTATATTTTCTCCGATGGCCTCTTACGCGTAACCGTAGGGTCCCACACACCCGCCGTGATACCAAAAACCAAAATACAACATGTAATTTGGAGGTGTCATAATCACGTACTGTCCAACCATCCGGGTTGGAAAGAGACGTACCGGGTGGTTCGACAACGGTATTATTGGAAAGGTCAAAAGAACGACGTCAGGCTATATGTAGGGGCATGCCACGTTTGCACGTGTACAAAACCACTAAACTCACGTCCTAACGACCCAATGCAACCTCGAACCCCCCGCCAACCATGGGAAGTTATCAGTGTCGATCTTATGGGCCCGTACCCACGTTCCGGTAAGGGAAAATCACACATATTGGTAGCAACCGACTGTTTTATTTGGTGGACTGAGGCTTACCCCCTAGGAACAGCGACCTCTAAAACAATAATAGAAACGTTAGAACGCGAGTTCTTTTCACGTTTCGCTTACCCGCGCGTGTGTCTCAGCGATAACGGCCCCCAATTTGTGTCAAACGAAATGCTGAACGCGTTAGAACGTTGGGGAACACAGGGTTGGACAACTCCGATATATCATCCGAGAGCCAACCCAGTAAAACGCGAGATCAGGATTTAAAAAAAAGTTTGCGCGCACAGCTTGTTGACGGCAAACATAAATCTTGGGATTCAAAACTACCCGCAATTCTATTTTCGATACGGAACAGGTGTAACGAACAGACAGGCTACCCACCCGCGGTCCTTGTCCTTGGCAGGGAATGCAAGAGACCCGGAGATTGGACGCTGTCGAAATCAACACCGGTTACTATCGAAAAAGCACAGGAAGAGAGGGTAGTGAGGGAAAAGCATATATTAGGCAGAAAGGTAGTGGTAAAATCGGGCGCGAACACCGTCACACCGGTAAGGTTCAGCAAGGGCGACCTAGTCTACTACAAAGCACACCACCTATCTAAGGCACATAAAGATTTTCACGCCGGCTTTGCGCCAAAATGGTGGGGGCCGGTGACTCTAGCGAGATAGGTCGGAAAAGGAGTTTTCCTTACTGATCAGCAACCAACGCGGAAAATACATGTGTCGTGTCTAAAACGCGCGCCCAAAAGACAAAATTACACAATGTTCCTTCACAAACCACAATTTTTTAGCCAAAATGAGCAGCCAGAACAGCAGTAGCCAACAGCAGGTGGAGAAGTGGCAGCGAGTGGCCGACCTCATCGCGCAACTAGTGCTGGTGCCTAGTGACCAGGACCAGCCGCGCACGGCCGCACAAGTTGCCAGAATGACGACCCGTCACCTACTCCAGGACCCAGTGAGGGCGGCCATCTATAATAGGGGCTGGGTGGACCGGACAACGGACATCGAGCGGCGGTTGCGGCCACAACCAACCGCGATGGCAGTCAACAACCGCAACAACCCGCAGTCCAGGCTACCAAGACCTCCTCCAACCAGACCGGCCGCACAAAAGGTCTCCGCCTGACCTACAAGGGCACCCGTACCCGCGCCACCCAGGGAGCCTCAACCAGTACCCGGACCGTCGAGGGTAACTCCGACACCGGTTGTGCGGGAAAGGACGGAGGCGCAGCAGGCGAGGAACAAAAGGAAGTTCCTAAGACTGAAGGGGAAGAAACAGGCTAGGGAACGCGACGCGAGCCAACAACATCGGCTCGCCGGTTGATACCGAGTGGCGGTTGGGATTAAAATAGGCAAAAAAAAAAATCCGAGTTGCGGTCGGAATCTATACTGGTAAAAAACAAAATCTATTTGCGGTTGGGAAATATGATTTATATTAACTATTATTTAATTATTATTTTTTAAATATTGATATAGTTACATGTTATTGTACTACGGTTAGCTTCAAAATACGTGTTTAACAAATGTCAGCGAGTCAATAGATTCAAAATACAAATTTATAGTTACACTTACACATTCATTTATAAATAGTTATAATATAGTTACATTTTAAATACAAATTACACATTTATAGTTACACTTACACATTCATTTATAAATATAGTTATAATATAGTTACATTTAAAAAACACATTTAACAAATGTCAGAGAGTCAATTTCTTTATTCAAATACTGTTTAATTTTATTTTTAATAAATTTCTGACTTATACTTTCACTTTTTTTATTGTTTTCCAAATCTACTGAATTGATTTTTGT
>VUJU01005819.1:0-12374 GCA_009835225.1 Aphis craccivora
CACACGTCACGTAGTTCATTTAATCACCAAGTGTCTGCAAAACCATTTCCGAAAAAAACTACTTAAAATATATATTTAAATACCTTTTAACATTTTTTAAAATTAATAAACATTTTAATTAAAAATATTAACTATAATAAAGAGTAACTCAACAATATTGTTGAGTTTATATCAATAAATTTCATTGCATCTATTATTTAGATAGTCATAATATTATTTTTATATTATAATATAAGTATTAATAATGCAATATTCTGTTGTTATATTCTATTATACAAAAACCATATCTTAACCTGATATAATATTTATAATATTATATTGCTCTAAATCGTATATGATATTTTATAATATTGACAAGCACGTTGATAATTATTGCGTTGCGACAAGTCATGTTACATGATTGACGATAATTAATTATCTGGTCTTTAGGGTTATCCTTAGAGGTTATAATTTTTTCTAAATATTTTTATGAAATAATGAGATGCTGTTGACATTTAAATATACATATATGTATACTTAAATGTTTTAAGCATGATAGGATTGAATGTTGGATTTGAAAGATGAATCATCTGTGTTGTACAGGTTAGAAGTTTCCTTTGTAATTATTAAGAATAAGGTAGTACGAAAACAATAATGATCATTCAAGATAAAATTTAAATGAAAAATATTTAACTATTGTTTTCTTTTAAAACCTCCATGGAACAAAGCAGCTCTTAAAAACGTCGTTGTCTTTTATGCGCCAAACTAACGCTGCGTGTGGGTCTATCGTAAATCAGAGAGCTTTACGGTCTTCGCGGAGATCATTAGATATTGAAATGAAAATAAAACTATAAGCGCGAAGGATCAGCGGCCGATTAAACTGCGAGCCGTTTTACACATAATATTATAACGCAATAAACATACTAGAGGCTTGGCGCGGTGCTTTAAGTTCGTTTTATATATTTTTTACGACAACAATAATTTAGAGATCCCTCTCCGGGATAGTGGTTTTAATTCGAAAGAAAACGCTAAAAGGGGAAGGGTGCGGAATAGCTATAAAAGACGGATGACAGCCGTTGTCTCGGGAAATTAACGGCCATCAATCATCGCATACGTACACTAACTAAGGTACTGTAAGTGACGCACGTTGCTCCCCTATAACTTTCGCGCGTGGAATTACTGGAATTGACGACGACGTCAACGCGACTATTGCGGTGGTGGCGGCGGTGGAGATGACGTAGTGTTCGCTTTATGCATAATATTCTTACTTAAAATCATAATGCCACACTATCATTAACCCATCAACGTGACAGTGAACCGATTATAATATGTTACGATGCGACAAAAGATAAAAAAAAAACACGAAATGACTAAATATCATACTATAGACCACATTTCTTATTTTTCTTTTTTTCCGGTTTTAGTGTTACAAAAAAATAAACCGGATTTTGTAAAGGTTTTTTATTTCTTTGCTCCCGATAAAGACAACTTTGGAACTCATTCGCACATATTTTTTTTGAAAATAATTAATATTTATTACTTGTCAACAGCGTGCAGTGAACTGAATATCGTAATAATGATTATGATATGAAAATGATGTGTAATAGTTTATAATATTATAATAATACTTTGCTACATAGGAAAACAAACGTAAAACTAAGATAAAAAGTTTAAAAATTAAGTATTAAATATTTTAATCTATATAATTTTCACGTATGGTTACTTACAATTTTATAACAGTATATAGTTATACCTTTCAAACTGATTATGTATTTAGCTATGTGTACGATCAGATTATACAACTTACATATAAGCACAGCCACCCCAGCACCGTTTTCACATTACTACGAGATAGTAACAATGTTGGCAATACTAATTCCTAGGGGCATTGAGCCAAATCGAATTATCCGAATCCAAAGAGGCAACACGACTGTTAGCTGGCTGCACCGAACCGAAAAAAAATCTTGCACAGAAATCTCATAGGATCAGACATCGAAACAATAATGTTATTCCATAGTTTTACAAGTTAAATACTAATCTTGATAAACTGCTTCCGGAGGATAATTTACAGATCATATTCTATTATGTGTGGCATACTAATACTGGAGTACGCTGTTTGGGAAAAAAAAATAACAACTTAAAAACAACATAGGAGAGTCAATGAAAAGCGATAGGCGTGATACACCCGGCATGTGTTAGTTTATTTTTTCAATTGAATCCTGGCTAAAGGGGAGACGTGTTTATTCTCTGATTTCCAGGAAGCGTAGAGATAACATTAATGCTACTCAAGTTATGAGTTCAGGTTTATGTAAACTAATCCACGCACGAAACAGCGCGTATGGTCCCATAAATCGTGTCAGTGGACTCCCGCGTGCATTCTCATTTCGCCGTAGACAGACATCGCGCTTGATATATTTTTCCACCTGCTCCAGCAGAAAAAAAAATGATACTTCATTTTGTACATAAACCGAATGACGTTAAAAAATGCTATACAACGTGGTCCAAATTGGCTGGCACGTATATATTATTATTACGAGTGTACATAATATAATAACGTCATTCTACCACGGAGATACCAGGTTAGGTTAGAAAGGAGAATCGTGGTACATATATATATGTGCCTATGTATATAGCCCACTTAAACGGGAAATATAATAACATTTGCAATTTACTTACAGAACGCAATAAATAACACTCTGCTAAATTTTACGGTAAACCAACTGACCAATACAGTTTATACAAAACATTGTTTTTCCAAACCACGTTTTATCGTACTTCGTGTATAGTCTTACCGTTAAGTGACTAGTTAACAGTGACATTTATAAAAATCATAATAAATCGAATAATTCAATATTTAAGATATTTAATATTTACAGATTTAATTATCATTATCCTTTTGTATTATTTAAAAACAAAATTTAACACGAGAATTTCGATATATTTTTAATATGGATACATGCATTACTTTGAAGTAAAAAATGTTTAAACTAAATTTGGTTGAATTATAATATATACTTATAAAATATTGTAGCAAAATCTAAAAAGCGTTTGGAAATCAATTCTGGAGGGGGGTGGGGAAAATGGGTACGGGTACTTCACATATATGTTTCTAACAGAATAACGACTTCGGGTCTATAACCAGGCTATAAAAATACAGACATATAATCCATAGGAAAATAATAATAATAATATATGATACGGTGTTTCGAACGTACCGTACATACTTAACGCGTCTGTATAACGGACATTGGCTAAGCGTAATAGTCGGAGATGGCGTTACGGTACGTCGTAACCGACGGGCTAATGCTTTTGACCATAATATATAATATGAATCCATTTAAATGAGAGAGGTGGTCAAAAACCCATTTTCAATAAACCGAAAAAAAAACGTCTTCGTCGGTCGCGGCACACTTCGACGGAGTGTGCGTAATGATAGCACAATATTATTATATTATTATAATAACTACGCCGAGTGTGCCACTGTACCGCGGTGGGTTCACGGTCCGGCGCGGCTGCAAGTTCTCCCGCCGCCGAGGAAACGACGGGTCGGGGCTAATTGCGCCGTTATTTTTAATGGGTAAGTTCTAAGTACTTATTTCTATAATATAATGACGTATCGATGGAAGTCACTAGTGTGTGTGGGTAAATACATCGAAAAGTGTGTGTACACGTGCTTGTGTACAAGCATTTTAACGATACGGATATAAAATAAAATATATGGATATAATGTGACCGCGGGTGGATCGTATTCGTTCGGTGTTTCGTATATAGCCTGAATTTCCTACTCGGAAAGAGGAAATAATAATGATAATATTATATTATTTTAACGAGGATGAAAGAATATAATAACGTACGGTGGCGCGGCGGACCTTCATCTGTTCGGGTGTCAGATCTCGCGGTAAAGACTTCGAACACATATTATTATTTTTATACAGCTAGGTATGATGGTATATACCAGATGCGGTTGACTTCACGTCGCCGCCGCCGCCGCCACCCATGTTTAACGTCAGTGTGGTGTTTTCGTGATAATTACCCGCCGCCGACACCGGATCTCGTGGTGTTATTATTGTATACAATGTATTTTTATTTTTTTGTATTCGTATATATTTTATTTTTGGTACGTGTCGAGAACGATCAACTGAGACCACAATGGGTACACATTATACTGAGGTATTATTATATTCTATGCGAGTACTTAGTAAATCGTTACCGTATTTTTTTTTTCATTTATATATAATAAATATAATGGGTATGTGTGTGTATATAGGTACAACAGTGGGTGCACACCGAACAAAAACGATAAAATAAAATAAAAAAAAAAACCGACGACAAATCTACACAACACAGGAAATCGTCCATGAAAACAAACACACAGATATTATATAGGTACATTGTAGTCGGGCGACGGCGGTGCCTACACCGTTCTTGGTGTCGTCGTTCTTTATCTCTCGTCACTATATACACGCGCAGGTACCTTAGACAAACACAATGTACAGTTTAACAGGCGTACATATACAGTCTTTACCGAAGGGGAGAGGAAGCCGTCTTCCTAATTGTAAGCATCGTTTTTTCTTTATTTTCCGAAAGACATCATAACGCTTCGAGAAACGTGATGACGATACGGGGAGGAGTCGAAGGGAATACTCGTCGTAATAAGCCTCGACGTCTCGGACGGGTTTTTATTATTTTTTATTATTGTTTATTTACCTTTTTATTCGTCGCGCACACGTCGGCGGCCCGAAGGCCAACGGCCGGCGCGCCCGCTCGATCAGTGCTACTCAAACACTGGCAATCGTTTGATATAAGAACGTATAACATTATTACGTATTATTATACAGTACGCATTTTATATATAGCAATAATTACCCGTATAACATCATAATCGTTACGATATTATTATATATTGCGAGGTATCGGTTACGCCGTATATAAATCGTACGACCGTCGCACACGACCGTTGTAAATTATTATTCAACGCGTTGCAGCCCGCGCACACTAATCGGTTCTGCTCGAACAGATCGACGTGCAGCCGCGCACATTACAATAATAATATTATACGATAGGTATACCTTGAAGTGCTGCACGGGCTAGACGCAGACGCCAATATTGCGACCGCGTGTCGTGTGCTCGTCGGTGTATAATATATATATATAAAAATATACGTTTGGACGTTGGCGAGCGGCAATCGCGTTTCAATCTCGGCGTTATCGTCGCAGTCGTGTGCCCACAGCATCACGAAGTCGCCGCCGTCGCGTGGCGCCGCCGTCCGGTTTTTACCGCGTGCCGGCGTATCCGCAAGCATAGTACCTACCTATGAATATTATTATTATTATATTACAGATCCGATGTGTGCGGGTATTATTGTGCTCGTACGGTCTGCACGCGTCGAGTAGAGATTAAATAAGACGAGAAAAAAAAAACCAGAAGAAAGAAAAAACTTATAAATATATTTTTATTAATTTTAAATAATATTATACGACTCCAACTGTACCGGTTGCAATCCGACGGCATACGTCCAGACACGTGCGGGCGTGGACTTTGTTATACTTTTAGTCTGAATGTCATTAAACAAGGGGTATCCAAAAAAAAAAAAACTCATTTCCCTTTGCTGGGAAGAAACATAAAAAAAAACTAATAATTTACAACAAATATTGTTGTTATAGACTATGTTTACGTGCGTAGTCACCGTTATTATAACATGCGAGTACCTATATATTTCGGAAACGAGTGGTGCAAGTTTCTTCAAACCCATTTTGTAAAAAGGTATTAGGTAGAATCATTTTTGCGAAACCAGTTGATAATCTCGGCTGTAACTTCGATAATTTCACTTCGGAAGGATGTACCTCCCTGAAAAGTTTTTTTGAATATTTTGAATATCTTTCCACGATATCGAAAAAATATGAAAATGAAATTTTTCCTAGCGTAAAGAAACATTTGAAATACTTTTGAAAACTATGGTATACATATTAATGTAAATTATGTACAATTATTATTATTACATAGATACTGAAATTATAAAATTATATTGATAATAACTATCATATAAAATATGATATGACGATGAGTTATACATATTATTATTTATTATAATGATGGTGTAGATCAGGCATTTAATACATAAACTCGATGATAATATTAGAGACATCGCGTTGTTATTATCATTTATCGTTCTATCGCAATGAATATTTCTTGTTGTTCTGTCGAGGTATATAAAAATAATTACTGAAAATACGTATGTACTTGACCATAGGTGACTTACTAGGTGGTCCATTTCTAAATTTGGTGTAGCCAAAACTAAAATGAAATTATACATTTTAAGGTCAGCGAAAAAAAATAAATATTTTCCTGGTTTTATTATATTACGCAAGAGACAGAAAACTTACATTTATCAACGTCAAAATAACATCAAATCTAACAATCTAATTAAAAATTAATATACATAATAATATTTTCAAAAAATCATTTTACGAAGACCACTATAATAAAAGTATAAAATACGTATAAACAATGTGAATAATTTTTTGTAGGTACAATATATAAAATTATAAAAATAAAACTCTACATTTATTATACCATGAATTGCATACGTACTTGGTCGATACAGAAAAACCTATGGAAGTTATATAATAGTTTAAAAAATATATATTATTTTTACTTCTTAAGATTAAATGGGAACATTAAATAATAATTTAATAACCATAAAAACATTACGAAATTGCTATATTCCGTTGTAATTTCATACAAAATTATTATGACTGAATTTGAATCTGAGTTATTCACATAAAAAAAAAAAAAACATTTTGAGAATTATTACTAGTAATTAATTTTTATGAGCACTCAAGTTTTGAAAATAACATAAAAACAATAATAAAAGGGAATCGTCTCTTATTATAATATATAATGTGATAGTATTCGTTTACAAATTTAAAACACTATAATTTTGCATACTGCACCAGTGAAGAATTGAAGACAATGCACAAAATAAAATATCCTGGTTTGATTATTTTGTTTTTATTTAAAAATAAACATATTTAATAAAAAACAATAAATATAGTTTGACAAAACGTATAGAAATATAGAATAAATTTTATTGTATTACATATTATAGTACGTTACTCAATTTAAATATTAGTATCTTAATTATAATGTAGCTCCATTAAAATAATAGAAACAGTAAACAGTGTAAACTATATTACTGTATACGTTTTATAATCTAATATAATATTCTTTTTACAACAACACTTTGAACATTTAAAGTAGGGGTACGGTCCTAGTGAGATTTTCCAGTTTTAAGAACACTTCTTATTCAGTAGATTTAGCTTCTATAACAAACAATAAAATAAAATGTTAACGCGAATATGTATCACAAAAACATTGTTTTAAATAATTATGAGTTCATATTTTATTATCTTCTTTCCTAATACAATTAAGCAATAGTCTAGTGCAATCCTTTGATATTCGATAACATACCATTTCACAATTTTGGTAAATATTTTAGACATTGTTTCTTGACTAAAGGGATTTTTAATATAAAAAAAAAAAAAAAAAAAAACTATAGTAGTCATAATATCATCAAACGAATTATAACATAATTTAATCGTATGTATGAAGTATATTATTACATGTTTAAAACACACTGATAAATAGTTCAAAATGGATTAGTTAATTTTAAAATGACTACGTAAATTATGCAATTGAAATAAAAATTAAACAAACATTACTATAATATTGATAATTAATTGTCTAATTTCATTCTCGCGTGAACATATCTATAATTATAATTAATTATACGTAGGTAGACTTTTAATAACCATGTTTTTCTGTTTTTAGATATTAAACACTTAGTAAATTAGAGAATTATAACATTGTAGTTATATTTTATTTATATTTTACAATAATTGTATTTACAAAAGTTTTAAACAAACAACTACCTATTTTAAATTATATTTTATTTTACAGTTACGGTGTATATAATATAATAATATATTGATTTATATCTTTTTCAAAGTTAGTTTTGATTTTACAGAATTTTTCTTGCTGTAAATAGATGCATAAAATTATTTTATTATTAATACCTACCAGTAAATCTAATAAATAAATCTAATGAAACATTTCAGTGTTGAAATTTATCTATTTAAAAAAAAGTAATTTACACAGATAAGACATGAGCGTGTAACAGAACAGTATAAAATAGTAAATACAGACTCAATAAAATATAATAAAAGTTGTGTAATAAATATTTTCGGAAACCAAAAAAACTATAATAAATTGAGATGTCTAGACACCATCCATATTTTAATTACACTTAAAATACAACCAACTTGAGGTAAAATGAATAACTATATTTCAATATTCATGGTAACTAGTTAATATTAATAAAACAAATATAGAGCTTATACCGCTATAGATGTATATCAAATTAATACTTTTCAAATTATTCTTCTCAGAATTTAATATTATACTTTGGTAGTATCTATGTATAGGTTATTATTCCATACAAAAACTACTCTTTATTTTTTGATAAACCTCTCTCTTTACTGATTTATCTAATGATTAACAAGTATCCAGTACTAGGTAGATATATTATAATACGTTTTAAAATTATTGTATAGTCTAAAATAATTTAATTCTACCTAAATATGTAAAAAATATATAAATTAAGAAGAGATAAAAATGTCAATAATAAGATAAAATTGTTATTTTTAAATTTTTTTTTGTTTTGTGTGTGTGTTTCTAATATAACAGGAATAGAATTATTATTGATTTTGTTTTTAATTATTAGAATAACTATAAATTTATAATAATATATTAATGTATTATTGTATTATAATTTATAACATAAACATATATAGATAATTTAATGCTAGATGATTTCTACAGTAACTTATTATCATTGATTATAAATAAACTAGTATTTTTTTACTCATTAATATTCGATCATTGCATAATATAATATTTTGGAGATGATATTTTATGGAATACATTAAAACGGGATAGTTCTATTTGAACAGTAGCATACCTGTACATATATTAAATAATATTATTTTCTAAATAATGAATGTATATTTATACGAATAATATATTGTACGCATGGAGATGTGAATTTCAAACGTGGGAAATATTTGTTGAACAATCCAATGAGTAAAATGCACGTATTCGACTATACCCCAGCAAATATTTTTATATTTGTTTGATTATTTTTATAGGTCAGACATAAATCAAATGACGACACGTGGTGTATGGACAAAACAATATCAGTATTTATTTTTTTTTTATGCGAGAGGAATACGATTTTAAATTTAGTACCAATCTAATATTATTATCTCATCGAAAAACCATAGGGCTGTAGTGGGTCAGTATAATGGATGTGTTAAATTTGAATTCAATAATATATCATTACTATATACGAAAATTGATTCTGAGAGTGAATGTTCTGTCAGCCTATAGGGTATATTATATTATGTGTATTTCATTGATCATACAAAATAACATAATACTTAAAATTACTCAATAGATTGAATTATTATAATTTTAATTATTTTCTATTATGAATTAATCATTAGCTATCATTAAATTTAATTCAGAATATTCACTAACGACGTGAATAAGTTTATGGTATAATGTATAAATAGTTTAAAATGTATCATCATTTTTTTTTAAAAATTTCTTTATTTTTAAAAAATAATAATATACTTGCATAAATGTTCAAGTTTTTGCATTGATTAGTGGTGTCTGAATAACAACGTACAAACTAAAACCAATGTTCGTTGTTTGAATACAAATTGTATCAATCTTTTGAGAAACCTTATATTACAATTTTAAGTCTTACTTATATTAAAAATATTATAAAATCTTGAACTACAAAATAATTGACACGTTCATGATTTTATAAACATTATTAAATTTTAATAATGAACACTTATGTGTGATCTTATATTAAATTTACAAGGTGTTTGACAAAGCTTTATAAAAATAAAAACTAAAATATTTCAAAGTATATATAAGAAGAATTTCTATTTTGAATATTACATTGAGTAGGTATTAATATAATAATTTAAATAAGAGTTAAATGTTTAAAATATCTACAGTTAATACTTTATGAATTACAACAATAAAACTAAAATCATTTGATCAGAAAATAACTTTTTATCAACTTAATATTAAAATGTGAAGACTAACTTTTACATATGTGCGAAATAAATAAAATAAAATTTTATCAATTTTCAGGTATAAAATAATTTAAAGTCAATTTTAACTCAAAACGCATCCTAAATAAGGTTACTAAGTAAAATATTATGATTAAGTAAGTATTTTTGATACTTTTTATTTGCTATACGTGTGTATATAAAAACTTGTGGAAACTCCAAACTACCATTCTTTTTTATCTAAAAATACATAAATCGAAATTAAAGTTGAAAATTTAAAATTTCTATAAATAACATAGGTACAATGTTAAACAATTTTAAAATGACTTTATGTATAGTAAATATTAATATAAATATTTAATAACATTGTCAAGCCATTACAGTTACATGTTTATTTTATTTTAAAGTTACAAAAAAAAAAGGAATTTATTTTATTAAAAACTAGTTTGCATAAATTTTAGTAACTCCTTAGTAATTTATTTTTTGTTTTTTTTTCGGTAATTTCGAATATAATTTAGATTTTTTACTTTACAAATTTTTTATGTTACTAATAAGTTATAAATGATAATTATTATTTACCTGGACATATCACATACATACTTCAAATAGATAGGTATTAACCGTTTCCCACAACTGTAACCAACAATTTTTAAGCCTTCATTTATATGTTAAGTATTTCGATCACTATATTAGTTCTAATACTTTCTAAGCATCATCATTAATTTCAGTGATCAATATAATTTTTTTTCTACATCATTTGATCTTCATAACTTAGCTATTTTAATTATTTTAGCCATACATAATAGTATAAACTTAATTACTTAAATGCATAAAGTAATATATACATGTATAAAAAAAAAAGTACAAATTATTTAAGAAAATCAATGTGAATAAACTATTATTACTACTTTTTAAACTAATATCGTACTTACATCACATATTTCTCGTTGATATAAAAACATAAGTAATACGCTTCGTGTGTTAGAAAAAACAATCATTGTTTGCGCCAAATTATAATATGGTGTTGAAAGAGAATATTCTAAATATATATATATTCCATACCTATACAATACATATTCATGTGTATGTTTTCGTGAAAATGCATTTGGTTACTTTGTGCGTGGGCTAAAGTCATACTTAAATAGAGTATATATTATATCAAGAGGGGTTTACTTTGTTTAATATTCTCTTTTGTCCGATCGCATTATATTCACGCGCTTTTTTTTTTAAATCTCTCAGCATGCACACACGTGTGCATGTAGCATTCATCTGAAATATATATATATATAATATAAGTATAAATAAATATTTGAATATTTTCTATATATAGCGGTCAATGCTCGTGAGGTAGGTAATGTTGAAGTTTTGCGACAAAAATAATATTAATAAAAAAAAAAAATATATATATATAATATCATAAACGCGTGGTGCAGTATTTATAATGTTTACATACGACTCACTAAATAGGTACCTATACTCCTGTATTATATTATTGTATATATTTGAATACAACTCACACTGACGATCCGCACGGCGTACGTCAGACGTGAGAGGTGTTTATTTTGTTCTGTTGTTTTGTTTTGCTTTGTTTTTTTTTTTTTTTTTAATAATTAGCCATGGGAAAATGGACAATTTATGGTTGTACAATGCGTTTTTACCGTGTTTAACATACCGGCGGATGTTGCAATAGAAACAACCGAAAAAACCCAACCGTATAAAGGAAGATTTTTTTTAGCATACTATAGTTAGGTACCCACTGAGGAAACGCCGTCGTCCTGTCGCTTAAATCAAACATGAATGTTTCGTGTTATTAAGTTTTGATTAGAAAATTATACGACTCTATAACTAAAAAAAAAAAATCAAGGTTTTTGGAAATAAAGCAAAACAGTTACTTACTAAAGTAATTTAGTTCTTACTTACTCGTGTGATGATCATTATTACTGTTATCATTATTATACACACAATATATATAATAAATAATACTTTTTAAGTATATATTATTTACATGAATTAAATATGAAATATTCAAAATGGTTAGGTACTTCTTTATTCATTGCATTTCAAGTAGTTTAATAATTTAGATGAATTCGTTCAAAGACCACTCGTTATGGGCCAAATAGAAAAGTTGCACCATTTTTTTTTTTTTTTTTACTATTAAACTCTCTTTAAGCTCTATGAATCGTCTTTTATTTATTTTTTCTTATCTATACATAATATTTTATATGTGTTTTTTATCTGAGCTCAAATTAA
>VUJU01005822.1:0-12354 GCA_009835225.1 Aphis craccivora
CGTCCTCTTTTGCGAATTGGCGTGTTCTGTGCTTCACATAATGCTGCAGCAATACTAGTTTGGAATTCAAGCAATCTGATTTTTGGTTTTTCATGTCTTTGAGTCATATGGCGTCTATATAGAAGCCCAGCATTTACTATGCTAACACCAATTATCCAATATATAATGCGCATGTACCATTTTGTTGATTTTATATCAATTCGGTATAGTTCCAACACCATGTCGGCCAGATCGACACCACCCATAAATTTGTTATATTCTTCCACAACGTGAGGTCTTTGAACTTTTATAAATTTTTTGTTTGACATACACCATCTTTTACAAGTACCCAATGGTTCAACACTGGTATATGTCGATAAAAAATTAATGGATTTCCGGTCATACCAGCGAACTAAAGCAACATCATTTGTTTCGACTTGATAATTAAATGAACCTCGACCTTCTTTTTTTAGTTCATTTTCGGATTTAAGTTTACATTTCACCATTCTATCTTGTCTGACAGTACCAATACAAAATATTTGTTTTTCTTTTAAAGCTATAGTAAGTTGAAGTGACGAAAACCAATTATCGAAATAAATTTTAAAATTTTTTCCTTCCGGTAATTCACTAGCTAATGCCATAACTATATCTCCAGAAAATCCTAAACCATAATCTGAGCATGTACCTTTTCCTTGGTAAATTTCAAAGTCATACATAATTCCCGATGCCCCAGCTCTAGTAAAAACTTTGAATCCCCATTTGTGAGGCTTATTACGCATATATTGTTTTAAATGAGAACGCCCTTTGAATGCAATCATTTGTTCATCTAAACTATGTCTTTCTTCAGGTGGAGTATCATGCATATTGCTTTGTAAAATATTCAAAAGTGGACGTACTTTATGTAATTTGTCATACCCAACACTATTTGGAGACTTAGCAATAGCATTATCTTCTACGTGGAAATATCGTGAAATGGTGTAAAATCTATTTCTGCTCATTACATCAGCAATTCTATTAAAACGGCAATTATTTGACCAATAAACTCTAGACGCGGGCATTTTTACAACCCCCATGTATACTAAAATATAATATACAATATACTCCGATATATTGTCTTATTTCTAAATATGAAATATTAGGAACTGAACCATTTTTTTGCATAGCATATTTGTTGGATTCGACGTGAATTAGATCAAACATTTCGTTCGAAAAAAAATAATTTAAAATATTGGAAAGGCGTATAATCTTCAAGGGGAGGATTTGGTAGAAAACTTTTCCAAGTAACGTCAGGAGCAACAAAATTATTTTTTTCGAATTTCCAATCACGAATTACCTTCTTTGATCTACTCGTTTGAGTCGATGAACCTGGTACATTTTGAACTTCATCATCATTATTATCATATGCATCTTCAAATTCTTTATTCTGCGTACTTCAAATAGTTCCTGAGTATTATACAAATAATTTTTTATTTAATATTATTATTTTTCTTTAAATAAACTTTCCATTAGGAAATATAAACAAAAACATTAAAATAATATTATGAATACGTAAATAAGTACATTTGTATACGTCAAATTAATTCGTAATATCAACTATGATTATAAATATATAAAGTATATTATGTACTAAGTACTTACAGTTTCATTAAATATGTTTTCTAAAAAATTATTATTTTCCAAAACATCTGCATTAATATTAAATAAATTTTCGATATCGTCATCGTCAGACTGATCATCAATGTCTGAATTTTCAGGATCAAAATCCTCAAGCCATTGTTCGATTAAAACATTATTTACTTTATTACTCATTATAGAAATTAAATATATCAAAATGACAGCAAAAACAAACTAAAATATTAGCACAACAGCACAAAACCGACTAATAATTATCATACAAATAATAAAGTATTATAATTAAAATATATAATAATTTTGAGTGCCTCTGTTGACCATTGTTGCTTATAAGAAACAGACTTTTGATGTATAGTACTTAAATATCATTATAAATAAAACGGTTGGTTTTTGCTTCTATGGGTTATTTATGAGTTATATTTTCAATAACAAATCTAAAAATAATCATTTCGTGCAATCATAAGTATTAGATAAGTTGTTTATGTAATGCTATTTAAAGAAAATAAATATTTAAAGAAAAATCGAAAAAAATCGATTATTGAATCGATTTTAAAAATTTATTGATATAACAATTGATAAAGAAGGACTATTGATAAACACTACTTCAACCAATTATCGCTAGATAGCGTAGCTTACTAGATATACGGCCTTAAACATGAGTTGCTTACAAGCAACTATGGGAATGAAAGGGTTAAAGAGATGATCAAAACTTCGAAACGGTCCAATCCATTCAGAGTCGTAAACATTTAAGATGGAGATATTATTGATTTAAACTTAATGGCATCAAAATTTCTCAATAATACAAAATGGAACAATTGTAATGTTACAAAATAGAAGTTACAAATCAGACGCTTCTTTAAGGTTTGGATTTCACAAACTCACATATGAAGAGTTGGAGAACTGAACAGAAATAAAGCTACTAAACCTAGCGTAAACCTGATAAGTAACCCAATGTATTATGAAATGTGAAAACTGGCCCCATGACATATGTTAAAAAGCAGAGGAATTTCTGTAAATGCTCGAATTTTTAGATCTATGTACAGCAATTTCTATTTTAGCCAACGCTAATATTGCTATATTATAATTTTACATTCAATCTTCCAAACATGTAATGATTCAGGATATAACTTCTGAATGCAATGTTATTATTTTTTTTTTTTTTTGTCAGATTTTTCATTAAAAAGGTTACAAATTTACAAAAATGTGTGTCCCCGTCAACTTCATTTACTGTAGATACAGCAATAGACCGTGATTCACTCAATTCATTTGAAATAGATTCTTCAAAATTATCATTCTTTGATCCTAAACACAATATAACAACAAAATAAATGTTAAAATTTAAAATAATTAACGTGACTTGAAATGTGTTACAAAAAGTTAATAAGTACCTAATTAATGTATAACTAATTGATATACAAAATAAAAATAAAAGTATTAACTACTTTTTGGTTGGCTTAATTATCTGTTTTGTACCTAAAATCTCTACAGTAAAAGATGAATTAATATTGCTTGTAGTTCTATTAATAAAATAAAGTATTTTTCACTTTTGAAAATTACCTACATTAAAATTTCAATAAAAATAGGTACATAAATCGTACAAGAGAAAATTAATTTGGTTCTATGTCAATTATTAGTGTCAACCTTATTGTATTTGTTGATATAATATACATCAATATTATCATACTTATAATTGCTAGTATTAAGATCTTTTAAAAAATCTAATGATATCATATAGCACCAAGTTTTTTAAAAAACTGAAAAAATTACCTACAGGGAAATCTAATTCATTTATTATAGACTGGACATATATTTTTACGTTTTCTATGGATACACAACGAGTAGATTTTTGTTCATAATATATTATAATTTTTGTTTATGTTTATAAACTTCATTAAGACATTTATCATTATTAAAATGTCTAAAGTACAGTTGTGTCCGCTTGTTCCGTGTAACTTCGCCATGTTCTGCGGAATGATATACATAATTGTCATTATGGTTGGCACATTTTATTTTTCAAGCATTATATCATCGCAACAACAATCATGTAAGTATCCACCGTGATACTATATAAATAATATAATAGGTACTTACAAAAACTGAAATTTTCTATAAAATATACAACTCGACATTTTTAAACTTATCTGTTCCTATCCCGATAAGAAAAAAGAAAATATTTAGTACAATAATAATAGATATTTTATATTTAGATACACATCTACAACAGAAGAACTCGTTAGTGCATTACGAGGTGAATCGGCGCTTATCCATCGATCCTACAGATGATGTAAAAGAGCAGCACTATCACGTTACAGAAGGTCATCCTCAAAAACAGATGACAAAAATAGGAAACTCTTCATGGTTGATACAATTATGCTACGTGCAATGGTTGTTACCTTTATTGCCGTTCTGTGATAAACATCAACAACATGGCCATTCATTATTAATGCAACCTACGAAATCGACTAACAAAATGCAATCGAAAAACGATACATCGATTGGGTCTGACCAGAAAGGTACATACCTATTCTTAAAAGGACAATCACATTTATTGATTTTATACTTATCATTACTTATTATATAATAATAAAAAAAATAATAATATAGATTTCGTGACAAATGAGAATCAGTACCTCACAAGATCTAAAGGAAAATACAATGTCATAGATCTTCCGTTCTCGAAGTTGGTTCCTTTGGTCTTCATAAGCACTGCGATCATCTTCGGAGTTGGGTTTATTATCATATTAGTCTTCTCACTATGTGTTTGCGTACGATCATAGAGTACGAACTGTAATAGTATAATTATATAATTAAACAAGTAAATAGATAATATATGTGTGTTACAAAATATTTAAAATGTTAATTAGAAGCAAATAACTCAATAAAATCATTTAAAGCAGTAGCCGTGTATGTTATTTAATATTTGATATTATTCGTGGGCAGTGGTATTATGTTACCTAAATAATTAAGTTTTTTCAATAAAAAATTAAAATAACGACAGTCACTACTCACTATATTATATCAGTGTATAAGAAGTTGGAAAAATACTTGTTTTTTAAATATACAATTCGAGCATTTATAAAAAGTCCTCTGCTTTTTATCATCTATCATCTATCATGGGACCATTTCACTTTTCATAATACTTTAGAGTTTAGGTTACTCATCAGGTTTGTGCTAGGTTTAGTAGCTTTTATTTTTTTTCAGTCCTCTAACTCATCATATGTGAGCTTGTAAAATCTAAACCTTTAAGAAACGTCTGCTTCGTAACTTTTATTCCGTAATATTATTAATGTCACATTTTATATTATTGAGAAATTTTGTTGCCATTAATCGATATTAAATCGATAATATCTTCAATATCAATGGCTGCGAATGAATTGGACAGTTTCGAAATTTCGATCATCTTTTAAATCTCAAATAAGACTATGAGAGACACCAAATTTTTTAATCACGGCTAAATAATAAAGTTATGTTTAAATGCCATGAATCGACACTTGATTCTTTTATATTAGCAATAGGAACTATGAGATAGATCAAGAACTTGATATAGAATTAACAATTTAATGATTAACATACAAACAAACATTCAGACATAATCAAACTTCATAAATTCCATAAAATAATTATAGAACATCAATATATATATATATATTTCATATTAAGATTCATTAATTTTATCATTAAATGGGAGATTTACAGAACAAAGAAAAGTTTGAAATGTATCAATTCAAAATATTTAATAGAAAATTACAGTAGAATCTCAGTAATCCAACTTTTCGACAACCCGGTAGAAACATCCAGTAATCCGCGTATTAACCTTTAGTTATCTGGAAAACAACCATAAAATTACTATCATAAACAAAAAACAGAATTAGGAGTAATATTAAAAACTAAATTAATTAAAAATATGACAGATAATTTAATTTTATTCCAGTTCTCAACTCAAATAGTTGTTAGGGCTAAGTTCCCAATCATAGCCAGCCTTTATTAGATATTTACTTTATCGTTGGTAGTGGCCATTCATGTATCGTAAGATACGTTCAAAAGTATCGCGATATCCGGCATTGTTGATATGGTGGTTCAAAAACGTTAATGAGTCCACGGAAAAAACACACTTCGCTGGATTAATTTTCATCAATGCCTTCATGCAGGATGATCAGGTGAAACCACGTGGCCTGCAGAATGGAGTACACCATAATGAGTCGTTGCTTCACTTATAAGTACTGTATATCGGACCGAGTAAGTCCGAAACGTTGAGGATGCTGTCTTTTGTTGAATGACGCGAGCATGTAGTTTCCACGTAACCGGTAACTTTAATACACTGGTTATAGAAAAATTGCTTCTGCGTATGTAAAGGCGGGTTTCCACTACATACGTGTACGTATACGTGCACAAAAATACTTTTCTGTGATTGGTTGGTATAGTAAGCTTATAGTATACCAGAAAGTTTATACGTTCTTACCACACGTAAACCATGATATCTAGTTCAACTATTTCCGTGTGTTTAACGGTCGAATTTGAGCGATGGCAGCAGTAACCAATTTTAAAATCTTAAAAAATGTGTTATGTTGTTATAATATTAAATAATATTGTTTTAAAAGTTAATTAAAGTGTATTTACACAATAGAGTCGAGCCAAATTATAGTAAGTTAATTTACCTCTAAAATTAAGCGCTTTCCAGTTACCGTGCTTACCAGAGTATTTTTCATGAAGGTCATGTATGTACGACCGTACGTACTTGTGTGTTGATAAACGTGCACGTTCACGGGAGAACGGTCCAGTGAAAACCCACCTTAAGCTATTGCTGTGGTGAACTATGCCAAAACCTTGATAAGCGATTGCGGCAACGTCGAAGTTTCTTTTTATACAATGAAAGAAATGTGAGTTATCGGTGTTTGCATTCACCGAATTCAAGTTTGTATAATGTTGGTTTATAGTATTTCAAACAATATTGTCGAGTGACATGATATCCGTCCAATTTGACATCATGCATTGAACTAAACTAATATGTCAGAAGGTATTGACAATAGCTAGACCACCGATTTTGTCTAGTTCTGGTTTTATGTGTACCTAATATGCCAAGGGATGAATAGATTAGCGAAAATACTTCATTTTAAATAATGACTTACATAAAGACTTATTTTTATGAATATAAAATAAGAATTACAAAAATTGCACGAATAATAAAACCATGAAAACGATCAAAAATGCACTGCCACGCTACTACGTTAGAAATATTAATAATAATGGTAATGCGCTGTGGAACTTCACACTACTAATAACAATATAATAATGAATAACATACAAAAATTGAATATAATCATGCCTTGATAACTATTATACTTTACTATCATTGGTTAAAATGCAATGAAATCTGTCACCATTGGTTTTCTTTAATTGTTTACACACCAGGATGTGTACATTTATAATATATTATTATTTATTTATTAAAAGTGTATAACTATGCTATGAAATTTTAAAATTAAAAATAAAAATTGTTTTAACATGAATAACATTACCAATGGCGCAACCCTAACGTCCAGAACTATACTGTTTACGGGGAAGCTTTTGGTATGCACGTCGATGGTGACTGGAATAACCGTACTTTTATATTTTTTAATAGCCAGACGTCCACGCGCAATTCGATTGGTGACCGCAAATGGTTGGTCTTTTGCTATGCACATGACGCCGTACGCAATCAATTTTATGGTATGTTGGCATCTCGTGTTAGCGTTGGAAAGACTGATCATGTCCACACGGATCGTAACTTTCACATCCAGACACTATATAACATCTAAAGTAACATTGAACATCACCGCATTCGTCACCAAGCACCATCTGTTCTGCACGCGTTCCAATTTCTTCTACAAAGTAATGTTGTTTGTCGGCCACTTGATTCTGGTAGCCACGTCAGACGTCATGTGTTACGAAAAATATGAAAAGACGACAATACAAGTAGCTATGCTACTGTTGCTCTGCCTGACCGTACTCATATTGGTGGGTCGAAAATTTATATTTGACATCGTTAATTTGTTTAGTTATGGAGATGAGCGTGGGGAGCTGACCAGATTCCGTTTAAACAATATAATAACCAGTCATATTATGTTTTTATTCACCAAAATTAAAAAGTTATGTAATATGTATATACTTTTCATACATATATATAGGTACGAATTAATTCTAAAAAAATTAATAGGTACTTTATTGATGATGAATTGTAAATAATAATTAAGCAGCCATTATAAAACATTAATTTTTAATAATATTTTATGTTTTACTTCCACTGTAAAGTCTATAATTATAACAATTCTTCTAATCCACTACTCTTCTCAACCAAAGCATATAATAAGAATATATTAGTTCATATAAAACTGATGTAAATAATTTTATCACTTTCGTCTTCATGTTACGGGCTAAGTAGAAAATCAGGCATTGTACAGAATGACCAGGCACTGTGTATAATGCCCGATTTCCAAGGGATAAATTGGAATACGTTAACGTTGCCCGGTCATTTTATACAGCGCCCAATTACATTTAGGCACTATAGATTAAATATTGAATACATAAAAACTTAAATAAAAAATCGTACAGAAAATAGCATAAACTTCACAGCTTTTTAAATATTATTTATTTCAATTGATTATTACTAAAAAATAATTTTACATTATTCATTACCACGCATACACCACTATTATGACACATTGAGTTGCAAAGTCGACCAGATTTTTTACATTTACACCGGTTGGTCTTACACAATGTATTGCAAGTACACCTATCGTAAGCTAGGTCACCTAAATTAGATTTTTAGAGATAATTAGATATTATAATATCCAAGTATAGTTTTGTAGTGAAATAAGTATAAAATATAAATGTAATTTGATATACCTAAATGTGTGCAGCGCGCTGTATTTAATTCACTTTGCCCACTTGAATCTGGGCAGGGTAGATTGCCGGGGAAATCTAGTACAATTAGCGGTCAATGTATAAACAATTTGAGTATTAAAAATAAAATAAAATTATATATTATAATAAATATAATATATTATATATATTTATTATTATTATATTATTATATTATTATTATTATTATTATTATTATTATTATATTTTTATTATTATATTTTTAAAATTATCATTCTCACATTGTCCAAAATGTTCGGGCATTGTTATACAACGCCCGAATTTCCTACTTTTCCCTTAACATATACATATACATTCCCTCTACATATGGTATTGATATAATATCCCGTACACAGATAGCACCGGAAAATACATATCAAAAGTTGGTATTAACTGACTTTCTCACTTGGAAGCGATTCTCATTGGTGTACGGACTAGTGACAAGTGCGTGCCACAATTGGCTTAATTCTGGCAGTAAAGGGACCGTCGACACATTGCTATTGGTACTGGTGGTGCATGTGCAGTTGGTGTTTCTGTGCATCACATACTTTTCAGACGGCCAACAAATATTGCGCAATATTGTCGGACTGGGCACGTACAATCCGATGGCAGATTCGCTGGACATATACTTCACGATGGACTCGATAGTGTCAAGAACGGGTGCGTACATATACAACCACCATTAAGGCTAATTCACTAGTTCATGGTACTGATATCAAGGCAGTAAGTTCATGGCACTGCAAGAAATTCAATGTCAAAAAATGAAATTTCGTATGCTGTTCACACATAAATTAGTTCCACCGCATTAATAGACATGATTATTAATAAATAAATAGAGACCGTCCTGAAAATTTCATCATCAGTTACTGATTTTGTTTACTCACTACTTTGTTATTCCACTATCGACAAGGTATTTTAGTCTGGGGAAGAGTATTTTAGTCAAATTTAAATTCGGTTAAAAATATTCTAAATTATAACACCTATACATATTTTATCATATAACCCGGAATATTTTTAAAAAAATATTTTTATTAATATATTCCATATTTATAAGTACCTAATTACATTTTCTATATTTTTATTTTATTTAAAAATGTTATTTTTTCTATAATTATGTTTTAATTGATAGTTGATCATTGGAATTAAATTTTTATATTTTTCTAACTAATAAAATAAACCACCATTGACTTCTGTAGCGTTATTATCGTTCTTTCAATTTGTTTTCTGGAAAATAATCGCTTACCATTTTTTAGTTGGAGTTGTTATTTTGAGGCGGTTACCCGGGTGTTTTAGCCAATCATCTTAATGGAATAAATACCTCTTAAACCCATAAACTTAAGAGGACGCTACTCATGCATTTGTTGTCTCCGTCTTACACACACTCGACATAGCAAAAAATCTTTCACTAGTTTTAATAGTGTGCTCTTAGTTTTGATATTAGATTAAATTAACCTATTATCAAACTTGTAAGTAAGAACATTATCAGTGCTAAGCGTTGGCGATTTTTCAATTTTTTTCAAGCATACTATGAGCAAGTATGCAGTGAAATTACACAAATTAAAAATGCTTATATCTCGCTTGAAAATTAAACTATAGAATAGAAGCCAACGCTTAAGCACAGGATAATGTTATTATCTAAAAATTGTATAATTGGTCAATTCACTCTAATATCAAAATTAACAGCACACTATTGAAACTAGGAAACGAAATTTTGCTATGTCAGGCGTTTGTAAGACGGAGACTACAAATGCATGGGTAGCATCCTCTTAAGTTTATGGGTTATTTATTATTTATATCTTAAATCTACTTTAAAAATTTTGGATAGAATTGAAGAATCTGATCTATATCAGCCGGACTTAATTAAGTGAGTAGGTATAGCCTCGAGCCGGTAGCGCTTGGCAATGGTAGGCAATTGTGTGACGTATGACTTATAATTATATAGAACTTACTTATCATCTATATAATATATTATATACAATTAAGAGATGGAGTGAGCCACTGTTAGCTTATTTATATGTTTATATTATTTTTATCGCTGTTATATTATGTTGTTACCTATATGAAGAAGGTATTAGACTTTAATATCTAATAATATAATTATTATTTATTGATACAGTACTATAAACAATCTATCCGCAGCAGCCGTAGTTTTATTCAACAATTTTATAGTTGATACTTATTACTTGTAATTATTTAATTTAAAATGCCGAAAATTGTTAGTAGTCATTGTTCTAAAATAAAGTGTTTGATCGAAAAATATCCAGAATTCAAAATTATATTTTACACGTGAACGTAAATCACAAGTTGGCGCACACTGTAATTCAAGTACGTACCTATGCTAACACTAATTTTCTGCTGTAGTCAATAATAAAATTAATAATAATAATTATAATTATAATAAATTATATTTATAATTGTTAATTATTAACAATCTATTTTATTTTATTATAATTATTATTATTATTTTTTTTTTTTTTTTGTTATTAGCTGTACACCAACAAATGACTGCTGCTAAAAATAATAAGCGTAATCCGGTGCAATTGTTAATATTTGAAACCACTTCAGTCACAGCTAGTCGAAACAAATTTTTAACAGATTTATGTTATGCCTTAGTAACCATAAATATTCCTTTCAATAAACAACAGTCAACACCACTTAAGAATTTTTTACAAAAAAATCTTAATCAAAATATTCCAGATGAAAGTACGTTACGAAAAAATAATTTAGTATAACTGCTTATAAAAATTGTATGGACAGTCGCCTTCTTCCAGAACCTGTAATAACGAGGTGGGGAAAATGGTTAGAAGCTGCTTTGTTTTACCCTGAAAATTTCAACAAATTGAAAGAATTGGTATCTAATATTTTAGAAGATGACGCCCAAACTGTCAAAATAGTAAAATCCATTTTGAGTAGGTACTACATCTATTATATCCCATTTATATCTCATTTATTCGATCAAATTTTTCCCAGTTGCCAAATTCAATAACTGTTCGATCGTGGAACGGTATTTTTGGCCACCTATTGTTATCCGCTCGGGTCAACACAAGTGTGGTGGAGAAAAGATGTCCGGCAAGAAGATAACGTGTCCGACAAAGCTCCCCTCCTCACTGTCCAGTGACAATTCGCCAGCCGACGAACAGCCCGGCGTCCGCGACTCCGCGAGTTTTTTTTTATCTTTTTCCAACGATCGAACAGAGAACAACGTCGTGCTTGTTCATCGTCCTTGCGTGTTGCAAGAAAACCTCGTGTGTACACGAAGTGTGATTGATGTCACCTTGTGATCGGGTTGACACATCTATTCAACTTCGATATATATCCAAGAGAGTCAACATCATCAGCGGTTGTCGTTCCGCATTATTGGGATCATCACCTTGGCCATCATGGCTGTCGCGGTCAGGTCATTTTTGCATACTTTTATATTTTGCCCTCTCGTGGTCAGTGGCCCAATAATTGGCAACTGTCAATATTATAATTTTAGTTGTTAATGCGACCTTTATGTTCATATAATTCAAATTTTATTATTATATTTTTTAATACACTACGGCAAGTGAGGTCGTTGTACTCACTATTATATTATATTTATTTATTTATATGTTATTTGTTAATGTTTTGGGCGCCCGCGTATTATAATAATTAATATTGTCATATGCTTTATATTATTACAATTTAATAGTTAATATATTATACCAAACGGTATAAAACAACAACAAACAACCGCCGTAATCGTAGGATCGGCAACGGCGAAAAAACAATAACAAAACTTGAAAAACAAAATTTTACTTTAAATGATCAAATAGGTGTAGTTAAAGCAATAAGAAATGTACTTGAAACAATTAAGAATGAAAA
>VUJU01005823.1:0-12349 GCA_009835225.1 Aphis craccivora
TGAGCGTTCTGGTCCTCATCTGAGGGCGTGGGTTCGAATCCCACTTCTGACAAATTTTTTGCATTTTTTATAAAACAATTTTTATATTTATTGTTTTATTTAATGTTAATTATCAAGTAGATACTCCATAAAATGTTAGTCCTCTTTTACTAACTAATAAATTACACATTTGAAATTCTACTTTATATTTTAAATATCGAAATACTTACTTTGAAAATAAATAATATTGTTATGAAAAAAGTAACAAATTTTAAAGATTAAAAAAGAATTATTTTCAATTCAGTTGTTTTTAATGACTTCAAATTATGTATAAAAATATTTCCAAGTTTTTTAATACTAAAGAAAATGTTAAATGAGTACCTACTTATCTGTCTTATCTTATAAAGAATCGACTTGTATATAGTTGTATGCACGATTAAAGATAAAGATATAATATCTTTAATCGTAATTGTATCTTTGCATAATCATTTCATAAAATTATTTCCATTTATTACATATACAGGCATATACTATACAGCCATATAGACTTGTATACAAGGCCGTACTTACGCCTAGGCCAATGAGGCCCGGGCCTAGAGCGGCAAATTACGTAATAAGAAATGGAAAAAAAATCATATAAATATTTACTACATTTTTTTTTCTTGGAGTATAGGGGCGGCATATTTAAAAGGGTCTATTATAGAGCGGCATCTGTTCTAAATCCAGCACTGTATGTATAGCATAAGTACCCATTATACATAATATATTTAACCCCTGTATACTTATTGAGTTTAGAGTTAGGAAACTAAAAATATACCTACTAATCAAGTCAATGAAAATTATTTTGAGTAAAATATTAGTAAGCAGTTAGTGTTAGTTACTACTTACTAGTACAGTAGTACAAGTATAATACTAGTATTTATAGTGGCGTATTTTCAAAAATTTTATACTGTTATAATTTTGTACTGGACCCCCCCCCCGTAAATACGCCACTGTGTATTTATAAGCAATGGTATAGGTACCTATGGAGACGAGCAGATGACTACGTGATATCGTTCATATAATTTTTGTTACAAACAAAATAACTAGATTTTAATGTGTTGTACAATTATTTATCACATACATTTACACAAATATATAGTCTTGTAAATTGTAATAAGTTTGTAAAAATGTTTTTTTTTTTTTTTAAAGTTTATAAAGTTTTTTACGTAAATAGGTACAACTAAAAATGTTGGGAACCGCTTATATATTATACATTTATGCACACCACACATATTATATAAGTTATTTACATTTTAATATTATCATAATATGATGTTAGGACGCAAAGTTGATATATATATAAGACGTTTAGTCCGTTTAGAGTGTTTAGACGTGCCATTACTGACAATACAATCATAATATTGAAATATAGCTAAAAAATACACACAACACAGTTTAAGGTCTATCTTAAATCTGGTACACCAGCGGTTCCCAACCTATGGGTCTCGGCCCACTTGTGGGCCGCGAGCAGCACGGTACTGGGCCGTGAACAATATAATATTATTATATAGGTACATATTTGTTTCATACTTATAATATTTCTGGTTATAATAATATTTGATCAATATTAATTACAGTGTAAAATAAGTGTACGGTATCGAATGTTTGAGGTTTGAATGTAGTTTTATCTCATATAGGTACCTAATATATATTTTATAATTATAATACGATTAATACGTATATAGGTGTGCTATTATAGTGGGCTTCTAAGATTTTTTTACAAAATTCTCGGTCCTCACAACTAGAAAGGTTGGGAACCGCTGTGGTACACAATAAGGATCTCCACGATATGCCCGCGCGCCGGTACTTTTCAGTTATCGTGCGCCTTAGGACTTCATCGTATGTCGTCACTCGTCAGTTCTATTTCACATTTCGCTTCAAAAGAAAGTTAAATTCTTTTACCCCTAATGCTCACATACAAGATTGTATGAAATTGTAAGTAGGTACCCGTACCCCCTTTAGGCGTAAGTGATCTGTAACTGTAAATAAATATGAAATCAACTACCTACCAAGTGAAAGAAATCCCAAAAATACTGAAAAAAATTATAACAACAATGACGTGTTTTAAGTAGTTTTTCGGTAATAAATAAGACACAAATTTCGTAGAAAAAAAAAATGGTAGAAACTAAACATTTTTGGTTAATATTTTGAAATAGATTGGTTTTATAAAATTACATTTTTTTTGTTGGTTATTACTGGTTTTTATTCATGCTTTATAAGATGTGTATGTACCACAGAGTAAGAATATATTATTATACAAGTCATAGAGTAGGTACCTACTCTATGGCACAAGTACAACAAATTTTATCGCATTTCACATTTATCACAATTATCATATTATCTGATTTCATTTATTTACTTATGAGCACGAATTAAGATATACTTATTATTATTATAATATTATTCGTGCTTATGAGTTATATGTATGTAAAGTAGGTTTAAGTAAAAACACTAAAAACAAAATAATATGTACCTACTTAGTAAAATAAAATTCATAAATAATTAAAATGTATTGTTTTTTCCCCACCTCGCTTTTAAGATTTATTTAGTTATAACTTATAACTAATAACTTTATAAGATTAACTCTGTGCTGAGTGTGCTGGTCCAAAGAGAAAGTTATAATAGGTATTACCAGTGGTCGAAGTGAGGGGGATACGGAGGGATGGCATCCCACCATTTATTATAATTTACATTTGTCATCCCTCCACTTATAGGCATAGGTATAATATAGGTGTGATATAAACAATAATACAAAAGTTGAGGCATTCCTCCACTTATTTTGAGCCACTTCGATCACTGGGTATTACCTATAATATGATTATTTCTGAATACAATTATTAAAATAATAATAATATGTTAGGTAGTTGGTGCTGGTGTAATCACCTTATTTCTTATATTATTCTTCGAGGTGTTATCACTATGGTCGTTAGTTTTTAGTTGATAACAATATTGCTGTTTGTTTATGTTATTATGTTTACTTTTTTCGGCATCTAAAGTTGATGAAACTGCAAACCATTGATTATTATACTTTAATCAATGTGCAAACTTAAAATTGCAAATTGTAATTATTTGGTTTATTTAATAATTACATGTTATGGTTGGCTTACATAGAGCCTCTATGTTAGAGGACTTAAAATATATCGGTCGTTTAGTAAAGTTGACTATGATTTCTCTATTTTCATGTGAATGATTAGGATAAACATTACACCAAACTGAAATTATAAAAACTTGTTATTCATTGTTATTGTCAACATGGTGAACATTGATTATGAAAACATTAAAAAGTAAGTTGACAGAAAATAAAACTTAAGTAGTTACCCATTAGTTCATATTTAATTTTGATTGTAGAGCACATAACGTAATCACACTTTACTATATTATGACTTAAGATTGATTTTGTAACAGTTCAAGTCTAGGTAGGTAGGTAGTAAAATATTACTTACTTAGAAGGTACATAATAATTGAGTTAAAATATTTGGGTTCATTTAACACTAGCATTTTATTATAGCAGTTAATATATACGGTTGATTGAAAGTATATTATACAATATAATAAATAATAATTTGTGTAATGTAGGTATAATATTGAATTTAAAGTATAAATTAATGTCTATTTAACTATAGAATCTTAGTTTAAGTGATTAAAAGAAATAAGCCAGCAATAAACTATTTATAACTGTAAACAATTATTTTAATGTTTTCTAGGTATCCTACAGTTGAATGTGCTCTGTGTGGATTTTTGTTTCGTAATAAAACAAGTCTAAAAAACCATCTTGACTCTATGCACAGTGGAAGAAACACAGGTTTTATAAAAAAAAGACATAGAAAATGCACTGATTTACAATGCTCGGAAAAAGGATGTAAAAGTAAATTTTACAATAAAGAGCTCTTTATTAGTCATTTAAAATTTGACCATTGTATTGATTTTGACATACGCAAGTTGAAGTTCAATTCAGAAGATGGTAAGACACTATATTATGTATTTATGAATATCTATTTATAATTTGTTTTTATGGATTAGGATTTATTTATTTAACTAATAATTAATACATTTTCAGAATTTCTAACATGGAAAGAAGACTTTGAACAAGAAAATAATAGTCGTTATGTCCGTGTTACTGGTTGCAAGACACTTCAGGATGGTAAAAAACTTTCTTATTACTACTGTAATCGGTCTACGTATTTCACTAGTAAGTCTAAAGGAGTGCGAAAGCGGCGTACTCCTATTAAAGTAAAAGGGTTGTGTACAGCTACAATTAAAGAAATCCAAAACAAAGATGGCTCTATTGAAATATTATTGTGTGCTACGCACTATGGTCATGACATATCTACTGAACATATGAGAATGACCAAACGTGAACGAGAAGAAATTACTGAGTTAATTCAACAAGGAGATCATCCAGATTTTGTCATCAATGCTGCTCGTGCCAAGGTATCAGATTCATTGGGACGTGTTCATATGTTAAATAGAAAAGATATTAAAAATATTGAACGTAAACTGGGAATTAGGCATCCAGGATTTATTAAGCATAGGACAATCAATGATCTCAGTACAGATAGATGGATTTTAAAATTACAACGTACTCCTGATAATCCTGTATTGTTTTATAAACCTAAAAATGTAACATGTGAAAACTTTGAACCTAATGATGTCATGTTAATATTTATGACTCGAAATCAAAACAATTGGATAAATAAATTTGGAACAGATGGAATATTCATGGTGACTGAAATGAGTATGGTTCGTGCTCAATTATATTTGACTGTGTTGTATGTGTGTGATGAATTTAATGTGATGCTACCAGTATGTTTTATGATGTGTAATGATAGTAAAATTTATCAATCATTTTTTTTAAATATAATTTTCAATAAAATTGGCTGTATTTATGCTAAAGCATTAATCACTGATGATAACTATGACTTATATGAAAGTTGGTGCTCAATCATGTCACCAGTTAGGCACGTTATTAACCAAAGATATATTGATAATCAAATAATAGAAAAACTTCAAACTGAAATTGAAAATCAAGATTTACAACATGAAATTTATGATAAAATATGTACATTTTTTAATGAACCCGATGAAAGTATTAAACAAGAAATTATAAATTATACTAATAATAACCTTAAGATGAACAATGAAACAAAACTGTTTGGAACATTTTTTGATCAGATGTTTGCTAGTAGAGCAGATATGTGGGCTTTTTGTCATATAAAAGAATCTCTTAGCTTAAACAAAATGATTAACATTAACACTGTTTACAACCAAATGATAGTACTATGTGAAAACAAAAAACATTTTACTCCGAATTTATCAAAAAATATGCACATTTTCTTTACAGCTCTCTTAGAAATTCAGAAAAATAGAAAAAGAAAAATTGAAGAAATCAATATTAAAATTGCCAACAATCATAAAAATGCAACGTGTTATCCTTCTAGACTTATTTTCCCCCTTTCTAATAATAAATGGAGAGTAACACTAGAAGACGGTACAAATAATGGCTATGTGACAATTACTAGAAAATTTTGTAAAATTATAGATTGCGCGGTCAAATGTGAAGCATGTTATAATATGTGTGCTCATATTTATGAATGTTCATGTAGACGAGGAGAATTAACTATATGTGAACATGTTCATATGTTAGGCATCTTTAACAAAAGGTCACAGATTGATATGGATGTACATGAAAAAGAGGAAAGATTAGATGTTGTTGAAGACTTAAAAACAAACATTTTGTTAAAATTACAACGAATTCTTGGCAATGTAGACTTTGTCAATGATGAAGAAACACTTAGAAGAATCAGTGTGTCATTAAGTGGAGTAGAAAATATAGTTACTAGAACACAAAGTATTGACGATTGGTATGACGATTAATTACTAAAACATTTCTCAGTATTATTAAGCATTTTCATTGATTTTATAAAATCAATAGTATATTAGTGATAAAACTAATTTTGTTCATTGTCTTTTTATATGCCATTTTTAAATGTTAAGTGTTTCCTATTTCCTATTTCTTTTGTAATTTATATCTTTAAATGTCTACAAATGACAATATTGTTTGTGTATAATTTAACTAAATAGTCATCAGTAGTTGAGTTTTATTGTAGCATTAACCTAGGATTTAAATTTATATGTATAAACCATATTTTATTAATAAATTAAGCATAGCTAAACTAAATAATATTATGTATTATTTAAGTAATCTCATTATTTTATAATCTATTTTATAGGAAAATTATTTAGATGAATAAAATTTGATTGTTGTGTGTACTAATATAATTTGTGTAACAAAAAAATAAATAAAAAATTTTTGTGTTAATAATTATAAAATGCAGTTTTATCACTCTTATCTATCAGATAGTTTTATTCTAATCAAAAGTTATTACATTTTTACATTTAACTCAGTACAAAATTGAAAATAGTTGTGTATTTTTTTTTTTTATAAATTTAAAAAACAATATTATAAGAGATTTATGTTAACATCACATTAAATGATAATTTTTTTCAAAAATATTTTACGGTTATCAGTTGTTGCTCGACTAATAGGTACTATAACGATAATATTAAAAAAAACAATCTTTGCGTTTTTAGGTATCTACAGTCAACTAATGGACTTAAACTTCAAGGGCTACATGAAACTTTTTAGTGTTCACTGAAAATCGGCAAAAAAAAATATTAATAAAATTACATCAAATAAAAGTAATAAAGATATATTTTTCCAGTTTTTATTTCAAATGATTTGCTTTGCTTTAGTGTCCAACGTGTATGTAAGTGATGATGGGTTTTGTTTTGATCATGATTTACTAATACATTTAAAACCAAATCAAATAATATAACCTAATAACCTTAATAATAAATGACACCCTTATCAGTTTTCCAACAGGTTGTTATATCCTAGTAACATGAAATATGAACAACTGTAAAGTATATTATTATTGAATATTACCTATTATTTATTTTATTTTAATATATCAAACGGCTGACACACACTTTAATAATTATTATTGTACGTACAGTTTAAATCGGACGTACTTACACTTATGTCAGCCCGACTGTTATTAATTCATCTGTAATAGATCACGTGCATTTCTCATTGTAGTTATTATTTTATATATTTATTAACTAGGTAGGTACCTGTTTATAACTTCCGTCTATTGGCTAACGCCTAACACGATCGTGGCCTTATTATCTAATAACTGTGTAATGATCAATTTCACTGTATAGATTGTAAAGAGTGTAGAGTGTAGGACGTAGGTAAACACTTTCAGTTTAAACAATCTATACGATGTGCTCGACGTATATGTCCAATAATTCATTGTAATACTCCTAGAATAAGTCTCGTATAGTATGTGTTATTTAAAACACGATATTCAGATCTAGATAAATTAATTTTTTTAAATCTTATATTTTTAATAAGCTTACTCGCATTAAAACGCCGAAAATATGAACAGTTCAGTCGTTCGATTCGGCAGTTTTTTATTTACACGCTCTTGTCAACGATCAATAGCACGTAGGTGTCTATCGCACTATCCAATTGACGATGTTTTGTTTAACCTCAGCGATGAACAAATCCAGGTAAGACAAATTTTAAATCAGTCTGAGGTTCTTTGTTCCTATATATAATTATTCGCCATTAGGTGTTAATCTGATAATGTAACAACTCGCAGAGATAGGGCGATAGGCACCACATAGGTTATATGAGTTCAAATGTTCAACAAAATACCTAATTAATAATTATATAATAGGGTGCTTATAACAGTTAAGACTAGTGTCCTAAGTAGATAATTAGTAAATATTATATTAATAATTTAAATTATGATTTATCACTAAAGAATACATTTAATTTTCTATGGACTTCGTGTATTTATACAATTTTGAATTTATTATATCATAATTCATAATAATAGGTTAACATAGATAATTAATCATTGTAGCTAGATCATAATTCTGTTCATATTCACCAAACTTGTTTTATAATTAGTGTCTAATTGTCTTTTTATATAATTGTTGAGCTAAAATTGTTTTATAAAAAGCTAATAAAAAAAAAAAAAAAATTCATAATAATTTATCAATAACTACACTTTTGCATTATAAGATTACCTATACATTTATATATTATAATATCTATGTTTAGATACAGGCAACAAAAATGTTTATACTTACATATTTACTTAAAATAAAATTATCTAGGTAAACTTTCTATAGTATTATAAATAGTACCTACATTTAAAAAGAAAAAGGTAGGTAGGCAAGTTTTAAGTTTGTTACAATTTAAAGAAATCTATATGCGATTTTACTATAGTAATATTGTATACATTATAAGTAATTACATAGACAGACATGGACAATAGTGTAAACACTTACATAATGAACTTGATAACCTACTGATCAAGTTTGGTATAGTCATATACATGAACTAGGGGGGGACTAAGACTCTCCCTCCAAATATTTCATAAACCCCCTAAAATGTTAATAGTTTTGCCTATGGGTACGTTTAAAGTTAATTTTTATAATATATACGAGTTCGTTTTGTTAACATTATGTAAAGATCAATATTTATCATAAAATAAATATTAAAAATACAAGATAATTAATAAATATAAAATTAGACAGCAAGTAATATTTAGATATATTAATTTATAACTACAGAATCAAGATACAATAAGATTGAAAACATTAAATTTAACTAATTTTGTTTACTTGCAGTTACGTAAAACCGTTTTTGATTATGCACAGAGAGAAATAGCACCAAAGGCGGCTGAAATAGACAAAACAAACACGTTCAATGATCTGAGGGTAATTTATTAATTCAATTTATAAAATATACTAAATGATAAATATAGTACCTATATATATATATATATCGTCTATTGGGAATTAGAGTTCCGGGCGGCGCATTCAAAATGGCGCCGGCAATTGGGCAGTCAAAAATTAACTATATATTAAACGTATATCGACTAATTTACATAAAAACGTAAAAAGTTCACATAACTTGTGTTTAATATATTTTTATAATTAAATAGTTGTAATAATATTATGTATTATATATTATGCTGTATACTCATATATTATATATATGTGTATATTTGGTGATGTATTTTTGGAGGGATTATTTTGTTAAAAAAAAAGTGATTTTTAATAACTACTTAGGCACTATAATATCTATTACCTCAGCACCGAATTTTATGTTTAGGTTTTGTGAACATAATAATAGTTCTAACTCAAATGGAATTATTTTTCGGAATTATTAGATGATTAGAATTTAAATTCGCAGAATGTCACCTTAAGATCATCACTACATTTCAACCAAAGATGTAAATTTGTTCTAATTATAATTTTATTAATTATATTATGTATGTTATTTACGTAAGATTTTATTTTGGAGGCCTATTTTGGCGGGTTGGTAAAAATAATGCTGTACTAGACGCTAAGACAGTGCGTGTTAGGCAAATTTCATTAACTTGTTTACGTATAATACATCCAAGTCATGTATAAAATATTGACACTATCGTTTTCCGTTTTTAAATTGTCAACAGAAATGTTGGCTAGAACTGGGATCTCTTGGTCTCCTAGGCATTACCATTCCGACGGAATACGAAGGTACTGGAGGCAGTTATACGGACCATGTCATTGCCACGGAAGAGATTTCTAGAGCCAGCGGATCTGTGGGTCTGAGCTACGCAGCCAACACTAACCTGTGCATGAATCAGATTCGATTGAATGGTACTCATGAACAAAAACTTAAATACTTACCACCGGTTTGTGTACATTATATTATAATACCATACGATTACATAAGTACGTTTTTATTTTAAGCATTAATCAAGGATTTAAGTACCTTCCTACATGGCTACACGACACACGTGTATTAATAATGTAATACCGTTGATCAGTGATCAATGATCATATTATATTATATTGTATATAGTATAATATACACGTATGAATGCTGCGCGTTCCTTATTATTTGGATTATAATTTATAATTTTAAACAATACTTTTTGATTTGTATTAAAGTTATGCAAAGGCCAAGCTATAGGAGCGCTAGCAATGTCTGAACACGGTTCGGGTTCTGATGTAGTTTCAATGAAGTTAAAAGCAGAACGAAAAGGATCTCATTATATTCTAAATGGTAACAAATTTTGGATCACAAATGGACCAGACGCTGATGTGCTAGTGGTATAGATTTTTATTTAATTACAATACAAATTAGTATAAAAATATTGGTTTGTTAAATTCTCAAAACGATTAAATAACAATGTAAATATGTCATAATATTTGTACTTGTGTAAACACAAAACAATTTATAACAATAATTATTAATTGTAATTATTATTATATTTTCTAGGTCTATGCTAGAACAAATCCAAATACTAAAAAACAACATGGCATTACTGCGTTTATAATTGAAAAATCGTTTGAAGGGTTCACTACCGGCCCAAAACTTGATAAACTTGGCATGAGAGGTTCAAACACTTGTGAACTTATTTTCCAAGATTGCAAAGTACCTGGTAAGTACACAGGGCCGTTACAAGGTTTTTCGGGGTCAGTGGTAAATTAATTTCAAGATCCTACGGCTATCATAACACGATATAACAAAAAAAAAAAAAATACTTTTTATACTAATATATTAATTTCAATATACCTAGTTATTTTTATTCAATAAAACATATCAGATATTGGTAATAAATAGTATAAATTTAAAAATTAAAACGACTAGTAAATCCATTAAAATTTACATTTATAAATAAATATATATTTCGTCATTGAAGTATCCCGTAAAAAAGTTTATTTTGGCAATAATTTCAATGCATAAAATGATTACCTATACGCAGTAAACCACAACAATATTGAAAAATACGCTTATAAATAATATAAAGCTTGAATCATTTTTTACGTATTGAGATAACATTAAATAATAATTCATTTACATTTTTCAGTGTTAGAAGGTATAGGTATAAGTTATAATTACGAGTACAAATAAATATTTATTATTTAGTATATTTTATATTTATATAAGCTAATAAATATTTTGCTATAAAATAATTAATAAAATTTATTATTTAATGATTTTAATCAATATATTTTAACATATTTTACCTATTATCTTATCTATACTTCCTTTATAAATAATTTAAGTAGATAAGTATACAAGTGTTATTATTTATCATCCTATATAATATTGTGTAAAAGCTTCTATTTATGAGTTTGTTTTACTATAAAGTGGTAAATAAGTAGGTATATAGGTACGCTTTATGCATTATACCCAAGACTGAAGACCTAACCTATTGAGCTAAACATTGAAATGATGAATGATTTAAACGAGACGTGTTATTTATTTATTGTTTTAAACACATGTAAATCTCAAGTACTGTACAGGTAAATTTACAGCTATAAAACTTAACTATAGATACATAAAACGATAATTAATAGAGCATAATATCATACGTCATGTATTTTTAAATAAATAGTATTAGTTATAATCTAATAAGTAATAACAACAGTTAAATAATATATAACAATAACATAAAAATTAAACATTTTACTATTTAAGGAAACTTGAATTATCAAATGTAATTTCGTGTATGGGTTAAATCAGAGTTCTAAACAAATATCTATGGATTTTCATCTAAAATCAAGAGAATCTATTTACGGTTGGTTAGTGTCATAATAAATATGAAATTGGTCTCTTTATGAAAAGTTTATTATTTCTTGAATTGTAAATGAAAAGCATTACTCTAACGACACCGTATAATTATTTTCACAATGATGTCTTTCAGTTCATACTTATGAAATATAGAATTTATCCCTACATAACTATTACAGAATACAGATTATTTTTGACTTAACAGAAAGGGATGCGTCCCCGGAATGTCATTTATCTCCGTCTGTTAAGATGTATACGTTTGTATATAAACGTAAAGTTCAGTGCTCGAAATGGACCGGAACGCACCGGAACTGCGTTCCGGTTCGTAATATAAACTTTGCGTCCGTTCCGGTTGGTTAAAATTAAAATTTAAGAGTTCCGTTTCGTAAAAATCGACAGTATCAAAATTGAGAAGATTAAAATTATGAAATTTCCTTTCGACAAAATATAATATTAATATAATATACTTAATAGTTAATATACAGAAGTTCAATTTTTATAGAGCTCCAAGAGGCTTCACCTTACACCTGTCCTGACATCACGTGTATGGCGTATCGTATTTTTTTATTATTGTAAGTATTCACAATAAGAACGTTAATGATTTAATGATCGAAAAGTTCCCACAGGCTACGCTACAATTTAAGCAGCGATCGCAATAAGAGGCAATAAAAAGTAAAAATA